>CCAG010000256.1:0-178729 GCA_001077435.1 Glossina morsitans morsitans | reverse complement strand
TATGGAACACTATGTGTGTATATAATAGTTTAATAATTTAAAATTCGTACCGATTCTTCTTCATTTTTTTCTCTTTCTTGCTCTAAATGTACCCAACGAAGTATTACAAGCTACGGCGGCTACATTGCGTCGAGTCCATTTTCCTAGAACATCTCACGACGACAAATTCTTGATTATCTACTACCACAGCAATAAAGTCACTTACATACTTTTTTCCGTTTTCAATGAAAGCGATACCCGGTCGCATTACATAAAGTGAACGAGCCCCTTGCATAGATTTCCAGTTAACAGACAATTCGTTACGTATAATGTTTCTACTGTCACTCGTATTGCCTTGCCATAGATTTATTGCCGATATCATAAAACCAGTATAGCTCCGCTTAGAGAACAATTTAGTGACAAAATATATATCATGTATGTATATCAGCTACGCTACGATTTTTACCATTTTCAACCGCACTAACTGCCGTTTGTTGTTGCGTTATTGTTTATGCTGGCATTGTGGAGTCCGTTTCTAACGACTGAGGGTGCTGTTGTGCTGGCGAATCACTCAATCCTGTCTCGCCCTTGTTTGCGTCAGATGCGGTAACATTGAGATGCTATTAAATACTTTATTGGATCCCAACTTTTTTTTAAATTCTTTTAGAATAAGAACTAACGGTAGTGTGCATTAATTGAAACAATTTTCGAAAGATGTGGTAACCCTACTAGCACATCATAAAGTAACACGAAATGGTTATATAAAATTTTTAAATTTATACAACATGCTTTTTCAAGGGAAGCACATGCAAGCGGATAACCTCAGCCTATTTTTTTTTATGTTTGCACTTAATTTATGTATTTTATTGTAATTATTCTTTATTTATTCGTATAAACACGCTTACTTGAGAAATAGGAAAACAGTATCAGGTGCAACGTCCATGTTGCGTCAAAAATTGCTACGTAAACGTATTTGCTAGACGTGAAACTAGGAGGCTAGGCGGCGATTCTTCCTAAGCAAAGACTTTGTAAGTCGATTTAATAATACTGAGTCCCTTATAATCAATCCCTTTTGATTCTTTGAAAAATAAGAAATACGCTAGTACCTATACACAAGACATAGTACGCATTAACATTAAAAATGAAATCGATTACGATTTAATTAAAAATTACGTATGCGTCAATATCGATACAGTTCGAAATCAAAGTTTTTGATGACTTTTATTAATGTACATTACTTTTGAACATTGAGCGTTACTCCTTCAACTAGATCGGAAGGAAAAAGTGCAAAGGTGTTGAGCCATATAAAAGCGATACTCGTCACCTTCACTCCAATATGTTGAGATCAATAAATTGAGGGATTTTGCAAACATGCCGGTAGAGATCAATTTGCAGAATCTGTCTTTCTCCTGCACTCCGTCCAATGAACGCGTTCGGTTTGCATATCTTTCGAAAGAAATATTACTCACTAAGAAAAGATGTTTGCAAATGGCCCGTTCTTTGTCGTATAGTTATACCGCTACTTTAAAGTACGGAGAGTTTACGTAAGGAAGCGCTAAGAGTGGGATGAAATCTAGAGAGTTTTTAATTTAAGCTATCAGATAAGCCTTTTATTTGAAAATTCGAATGGTGCGAAAAAGGAGCAAAAAAAATAATATTCGCTTTGAGGATGAGTTTTCAACATTTTTCACTTCAAGTGACTACGTAAGGAGTACATTTGTTATTTTCGGGCATCTTCGTCGAAAGACCCGGCAGAGTACTGTACCAAGGTTTAAATAAGCATTTGCTACAATTTGCTAATATCTCTTAAGATTTTGTCAGACATATCTGGACTGTTTTGCATTGATTTGTTGCCATCAACTAATTATATATATATAAGCGGATTTGCCACTTTTTAATTTGTTTTTTTATTATGATAAGCGCTCCAAAAACACAAAAAATGATCGATGTGTTGCTGTTTAATGGGTAAGATTATAAGGGCAATTAATTCATAAGACAGACATCACTCTACCGGCCGTTAGCCGCAAGAAATGAATAATTATTTCATAAATAAAAATTTAAGTTTAATTAGCAAATTAATCTTTCAATTCCTTTTCGTTCGTGAAGAACACTTATAAAAATTCCCAGACATTTAATTTTTGTTTTGTTCTTTTTACTTAACGTTAAACCCGGAAAACAACTAAGAAATATTTTTGTACAATTTGAACACAATTTAAACACAAAAACTTATTTCTGTTTCACTTGATCACACTACGTTATGAAACATTTGGAACATGTGGGACAGATTCATTTAAAGTTTGCAAGATAAATAGCGAAAAACTACTGCACTACTGCTTATGGCAGAGCATGCCATTAGGTGTCAGTTGATCTCGAGACCAAATATAGAAAAAGAGCAAAAGGGAGGAAAAAATAAATTCTACTCTTGCTTGGAGCAAATTTCTTAATATACATCAGTTGCTAAAATAAATATATTTGAAAATTAAAGAATATATGTATGATTGAAAATATATGATCGTATGATCGAATGATGCGTAAGAGTGAACCCATTAAGAATATAATTATTTGAATAATTTTATTGTTTTATTTCGATAAATTCGTTCGTATGCTGACGGTGTAGGCATTCTCAAACAATAACATGCACTGTAACCGACCATTCTTAGGTAGAAAGTAACAAACTTTATTGCCAGCTACGAAGTCGAAGTTTAAACTACAATTAATGTTTAAAGTCACAATACCCGTGAAAATGAAAAGAATGTCAATCGACCGACAAAACCGTTTTATCAATAAAAACAGAAAAATTTAACCGTTTTTATACTCGTGATATATTTCAGTTTTGTTCGAACGTACGTAACACCCACAAGAACTTGAGATAAATCCACCTTTTATTATACCGATCAATTCAGGAAATGATTCATGCTTGTCTGTCCGTCTATATACGGGTTCTCATGAAAACTAAGGCCAAAAAGGTGTCAAAAAGATCTAATCTCTAATTTGTGAAAAAATTTGTCCATAGGGAATTTCGATCACATAGATCTATTCGTTAGATCGCACCATACAAACAAAGTTGGCGACAAAGCCTCATTTGTGATTTCTTATGAGGGAAGTAATTGGAAAATAAGAAAGTTTTTGACAAGTAATTTAACTTTGCTGAATTTGGACTACGTTAACGTTTGAGTATCTTCCAATATGAGGGCTTTCATGGAAATTATGCATTTACATAAAACTAATGTACAATTTTTATTTTCGTAGTTTATAACGCTATGTTTGTATGTCGTCACTATGTGCCTGAATTTAGAAACTTCGAACTTTATTGTTTTTACGGCCACACTTAAGTGTCATTTTGAGAGGATTGGATACTGTAGAGACGGACACACGTGTCAGAGCTGAGCTAGCTCGTTCCGGGAATATGGGGGGTTTCATATTTTTGTCGCATGGACAATCCATAAACGGTTACAACTAAAGGAACTACACATGCTTTATCCCTATAAAAACAAACGGATGGACAAAATCTATATACCGAACGGGCAGATCTTAAGCACTGGGCTATTCTGTACCTTATCCTACCTATGATCTCTTTCGGACCATGATTTTTAGTGGGGGACCTCGCAGTTTGGTTCGACGACCCCCGAGCTCTCAACAAAAGAAAATTTCTATTCCATTTTATATTTTTATATTCATATATATATACCTATATATATTTTCTTTATTTATTTTTTTGTTTTATATCAGTTAAATTTGTTATAATCTAATAGATTGTCTTAATTTAATATTCCTGAATCTCTTATATTTGAAACAGATATCCTCGAGATATATCGACTAAACTTATTTTTATATTGATTCTGTAGCGGTTGCTAACATTTCATTTCCTTGGGAAACATCGATGACTTGCGAGATTAACAACTCAACGTTCTACAGAGTTGTATTTTTGACTAATATTACAAAATATAACCCCATGTTACAGGTTACCCTTGTCCGACGCCAGTCTTCTTACTTGTTTTATTGAAACGGTATACGGCACAACAACATGTATTGTCTTCATATATAGGGTCAGTTAAGAACAGCTTCCTTCGCAGAAAGTATGGTGCAAATGGTTATATTGCAATTTCATTAAAGCCTTACAGCAGCTTCGTATCCCTATCTGACAACTCCTACAGAGGTTATTATAAGATAAGCCTGGCCTCATAGTTGGTAAAATTTCTGCAAAACCCATTAGAAAAACTTCATTATAATAATTAGTTCTTCATTATTATTATTATTATTATTATTATTATTATTATTATTAGTTGTTTGCTAATTGTGGAGTGGATTCGTTGACCAGTTTAAACATTTGTTGAGTTTTGTCCCACGAACATTAGCTTCTTTATCTTAATCATATAACTTCAGACAGGCATAGCTAAAATGGGTCATAAGGTCTGTTCAAATCGTGCATGCTTCTTCAGCAAAGTGTTTATTTTTTGCTGTGCGCCTGCTTACTTTCATATAAGAAAGCGCATTCCTCGGCTCTTCGCGGAAAGGTGTATTTTGGAATTTTGAAATCACCTAGAAGTTGGACGGTGCTGTGTAACGATCTGGGTTGAATTTCTAATTGAAAGCTCGGAAGAACCAATGCGTTGCCCGCAGTTGCAACGAATGCCGTCATGCAAATGGCGGATAACTCGCAAACAATATTTACGTTCGCAATTTTTTGTGACGGAAGAAATTTGTATTTGACCTTAACTTACCCGTATTCGTTTTCAATCAGAACAGTATCGTGTTGGTCGAAAATGAGTTCGATTCCTTAAAATATTATCTGTAGTAAGAAAAGCTTAATAATTCGTTTCATCCTGAGTTCACCGTGTGGAATCCGGTGTGCATAGCTAATAAGAAGATCAAGATAGTTTTTATTATTTTATGTACAAACCAGATAAAGCATTTACTAAGTGTTTGTAAAGGAAAAGAAAAGCCCGTTCGGAACGCTAGAAAGCCTACAAATTATTGCTCATTACGCAAAATCAAAATGGCGAAGTTTACCTGTCCTTAATTTATGGAATTATTTATTCACTTTCAAGTTCGATCTAAACTTTTGTATTAATTAATACAATAATCCTCAACCCTACGTAAAAAAAAATCGGCTAAATCGGTTTAAGACTTTTCTACAATCACCTAAGAGCTATATAAATAAAGATGATCCACCATACAAAGGATATCTCTCTTGCGACTTAGCAATCAAATATCCGATATAAGCTAGACGCAACTTCTTTCGTATTTAAATTAAATTAATTAACAGATAATAATTTCACAAAATTGCTATAAACGAATTAAGTGAAGTTAATTGTAGGCCACCTTTTGCAACGATTACATTTAATTAACGTAATTATGATATCATTCAAAGAAATCTTCAAAACACATTGTACAACCATCCGTCGTATATCTGTAATTACATACAAACTATTTCATTACTATTTACCAATAGATACGAGACAGAACAACACAAACTGCGTACCTATATACGTTCTGTCCGTACATTCAAGTAACCTAAGTATATATCATGTTTAATAGCCGTAAATAAGTAGCCAGCCTTTACATTATTATGTATTATGTATGTGTATTGACATGACTGTAAGCTTATTATTAAAGTGTAAACATACGACTTAGTTCTTGATAGCTTTGACGAATCAATAAAATTAACACCGGAAGTTGCATAACCTAATGATTTTGTGCACTTTTTATTAGCATCGCAGCTATGTTATAACTTTAAACAAATGCCTCTATATCTCAGTTTTGTTTTCTTTAGTTGGAAAACATTACAAAATGTTAATTTAAAATTCAATATGCATTTAGTTCTAGTTCTCTCTGTGATATAAAAAAACTTCTTGCATTTTCCTTTCATATTTTATGCCTTAAGAGAAGTCACAATTTTCTTTCATTTTTGTTACAGATGACAAAGCACTGGCCACGTTTCGATTTTTCTCTTTCATTACCTGTTGAAAGTGTCGAACTTTATGTTCTCATAACTTTTGCGCAGAAAATTAATAAAAATTTTTACATCTTAATCTTCAAACGAGCTACTTCTGATCAATTCAGTATCTTTTCTTGCTGCAGATCGTAATATATATACAGTAAAAGGATTCTTTCGTCAACAGTTGCTTTTGAATGTTACGACCTGGCCTCCGTTGAAGGGAGAGAATAAGATTAAATTGAGTTGTATACGACCGCAGAACTAATTCTTATACTCATTCCTGAAGAATGGGAATACACTGGATGTATCCTTCCGTTGATAACACCAAACGATGCGAACTCATGAAACACACATATATGTACATATATGTTTAACCACATTATGAGTTGATTTAATTCTTTGTGTCGCCCCCTGGACCATTCGTCTAACGTTCTGTCTATCTTCTTTCATTAGAATGCTCAAGGTTGAAAAAACTAAACTGATGGCTATCGGTCAGACAGACTAATTGTTACATAAAAAGTGGCCATGTTGCTTCAGATCGGGTAACCTATTATCACCCTATTGCCAGGGAATGGATGATCTTATTGTCCCAGATAAAGTAACGAGGTACCCACCGATCGAAGAGGCCAAAAATTTGGAAACATGGTCCTATTTTTTAGTGGACGAAAGCTGATTTTGCCTTTCAATGCTGAACGTGTCACTTTGTCCATTTGGAATTTATTTTTATGTTTCACGATGTGTCGTTCAAGTAGTTATGTTATAAAATGTTGCACTCTTTTTGAATTTCTGTAGCAGTTTCGTTGTCGTGGGCATGTTGACACTATCAGGCTGCGGCTGAACTCAATCGAGAAAATGGAATAATATAAATGTAAACATCAGCTCTCTCTTGATTGTGAGGTGGAGAATTTCAATATATGTTATAGAATACTTTGAAATATTGGAAGCGTAGTAAGAAAATTAATCGAACCGCATTCTGCGGAAGGGAACAGGAAAGCAGCTGACTCAAAAATATGTTTAGTTCAGCAATTGAAGAGGTTTCGATCTCATTTTTGACATTTATAAGCCTACGCGCAAAATGAAATAACAAATCCAATAGCATAGAGTGCAACATTTTGTCTGGCATTCAAGGTGTTTTTCTTAACTTTTAATCATTTGTTATCTATTAGCGAACGCTTGCAGTAGGCCGACAACATCATCGTCAATTTAATATAGTTACGCTTGTATGCACGTACACACTGCTTTCAATTTAAAATCTTTTGCGTTGCATAAATGAGTGACGATGATAGTGTTTCACTGTTGACGCCGCGCCTTTGACTGAGAATACGCTGCACTTTGTAAGTTACCTGTTGTGTAATTACATTTAAAGTAAAATTAAAACAAAATAAAACCCGGTTTGGTCCAACTCCAATATTTGCCGCGGTTTGTTTAAAAAAAAATATATAAATAAATAAAAAAACAAGTAAGAAAATTATATTCCGTCGTGACCGTTATACCCACAACCGTTATCCTAAAAGAGGCAAAAAAAGTGAAAGAACTAAATTTTCACGCTAAATAATATGGAGTGAGCGAGGCTGATTTCTTTTATTGTCAATATACAATTTTTTGCCACATAGGCTCGTCGGCGTTGTAGGCATGTCCTTTGAAAAATTTAGGTCACTTCCAAATTCATTTGCAAATTTGTAGGCGATATCTCCATTTCCGCTAACGGGAGAAAGTTTACCGCAGATGTTACACAGTTGAGCACATGGACAGATGGACATAATTAGGTGCATTCCAAATTTGAAACTGGTCAAGAATTTGTATGCTTTGTGAAGTTTTTGAAACTTGTGCCTGAGCGTTGTAAAGGTATTAAAAAAACTCAATTTTGATATACTATAATATTGAGTAGGAGTGGTCAATTTTCCCCATTTTGGTACAGGCCTTATAGCATCGCCCATAGAATATGATTTTAGCTTTTTGTACATTTATCTGGCATAGTTTATGAGTAATGGTCAAAAAACCAATTTCTTATTCCTTTTGAAAAAGAGGGGTGTACTCAGTTTACGTGGTCCTATGGGCATGTTCTTCCACCGATTTGGACCATTTTGAACACCAACCAGCGTGCAAGAATTTCGAATGTTTCTGCCAAATTTGAACTTGAAATTTAATTTTTGCCGCCAGGAGGATGTTCGCAACAGACATTACACAGACGGGCAGACGGACAACCAGAAAGACTGACAGACGCACATGCTTAAATCGACTCAGAAATTTGACGCTGATCAAGAATGTATATATATATATATACTATATGGGGTCTCCGAAGCTTCGTTTTGGGTGTTGCAAGCGTTTTGAAAAAAGGAATATACCTACGTTTTTCGGTGATGGGTATAAAAACGATGAAAAACAAATACAGAAAAATTAGAAACAACTTAAACAGTTATCATAGCTTATACTTTTAAACTTCTAGTGCTAACTGACATTGTCGAATGTTGTATCACTTAAAGGTGAGAGAGCAAGCTTTTTTTTATCACTTTGCTGGAAGGTGTTATAACAAATGCATTTATTACACTTGAGGCGTAACAAATTAAATTCGATTCAATTACTAACATTAATGCATCTACATTAGTTAATTGAGACAATATGTTAATTATGCATTAGCTAACAACATTGTATATAGGGCCACAACCACAATGCATTATATTTATATATTATTACATAGTAGAAAACATTCAGATAAGCTAGAGTTGATTTTCTTACACCTAATAGCGAAGAATGCTAATACATTCTTCCATTCCAAATACATATTAGAAATTTCGTCAATTCTTAATCAATGTAAGATATTTAGTCGATTTAGTTTAGTTACATTGGACGCCCGCATATCGATTCTTGCCTAGGGTTTTTAGGCTTTCATTCATAAAGATTTTGATAGAAAATTGAAATTTGATGTATACTTGCTTCGTTAAATGTCACACATCAGTTTCAAGGTAGAGACGATCCGTTAAATGCTATATTAACATAATTGCGTCAATCCATAAACGCAGTTTGGTCTGGAAACCCACACGCTCCTTGTCACCTTATGACCATAAACTCAAACTACAATTGATTTATCCTCACTAGAGAAGCCCAGATTTTTGTCTTAGGTATTATCTATATGTATGCTGAACGCAAGAGTAAACACTCCGCACTTTTTAAATAAAAATGGGCGTTAACGTACCTCGCCGCATAACTCGCTAAATTCATTCAATTAAACTGAATCAGTGTAGGCTCAATTGTGAGCTATTTAACCCCTTTGGAGTTCTTTGTGGAGAACTTTAATGACGTTTATCATTTAACTCCTATATCCAAAGCTGAGAATACACCTAAAGTATGTCTGTTCCGACATTTTTTAGATTTCAAATCAAGCATTACCAATCTTTGCTCTTTACAGGTGAGTACTTTAGTGAAAGCAATGTAAAGATTTTCTCCTACCGTACTTTATATGTATGTAAAGTTTCTTATACTTCTGAAGAACAATCACAGCTCCCTTGATTTCTTTACATCTCTTTTGTAGCAAGGTACCTTACCGCCTATCTGCATCGTAAGCAAAAGAAAAAATAATTTGTGCTCTCTCTCGGGTTGATTACCTAAATGTAACCAAAAATTGTAAGGAAATAAATGAAAAAATAAACAGATAAAAAGAAATGAAAATAAGTGAAACGATTGCTTAAGTTCTGCATCCCCTCACATGTATAGAGATAATAAGCATAATATTGTATCCTACAATTTGTCATTGACATTAACGTGACAAGTGGACCAATTGGTTATAGGAGCGGTGCTTACAGCAAATTCAATATAACAAGAAAAATATTTCTTTCCGATTTGGCCCGAATCTATTAACGTCCATAAATAAGTTGAGTATACAATTCAATAATTCAGTACATCGGTCGTACATTATAAATCTGGTACATATTTCAATCCGTGTTTTTGTACGAATTGTGCGAAATAAAAATCATAATTTATAGATATGTTCCGCCTTGTTAATATATGATTTTCCGATAATTATAGACGAGTCCTGCAATCAATTTTTTGGATTTTCACACTTTGAACTCGACTAGAATAATAAAATATATTGAAGATCGAATTTATTATTCTAGACACTGCTCCGAGACAGCTAATATGCGATCCACAGAAAGACAAACGGACAGGCCGGCAGAAATTCTTAGGTCAATTACGCTCTTACATCAAAATCTCAAGGTATTTTTTCACCCACAACTTCTACAATTATGAGATTTTTAAGATGATGGATCCATCCATATAGGATATTGGCATAATCGCTTGTTATTCCCCGGATTGATATTTTGTTCTTGGTCGAAAAATATTTTTCTCAACAGAAAGAAACCAATAATGCCACTAACTTCCATACGAGTTCTTCCCAATGCCGATATCACTGTAGATAACTCGACAAATTAGATGATCGGAGTTAGTCAAGTTTCTCATGACGAGTCCTGCGCTTCTCAGAAGGCGTTCGTCCACGGTACCTTGCACTTGTTAAAAAAATTTGAATTTTTTTTCAACGCAGTTCGTGCTTTTTGCGTTTTGCAGCAATTTCTATATCGCCAACTGATCGTTACAGTTAATGGCGAGATTTGTACACGAAAAACCGAAAAACCCGACTTAATTCAGAGAAATGAATAAATTATTGCGTAACTTGAAAGTTGCGTATTAACGGCTCGAAAGGAAAAGAGAAAAAGTAAAAAAAAATTTTTCTTTTCAATTATTGCGATTTATGTTGCATAGAGAGTTCTGTTTTTCTCAGATAAGTAAATAAATCGAATGAATACATGACTGAGGCCTTCTAAGAATGCTCGTTTATATTATCATAAATTTTATTACATGCATTAGTGTTTCAGTAAAATCGTAAATTAATCTACAATAACGTTTTATTTATTAAAAATTATTCAAAGTAGATGTTTACAGCAATAATCAAAGTTGTGTAAACTTGTGCTAATATAAATTTCAGCGGTACCCTTGACTATATATTTATTTATTTATTTTTTTTTTTGCTATATACTTAATGTTTACATGCGCAAACACAGCTAAAATTTTTAATAAGTTCGGTTTGTGCTAAAATGAAACCCGATATAGATTACGAATGATTTGTGTCGAATCTTGCGTAACTCATTTCATGCGACAGACAACGTTTTTATTGCATTCCAAATACAGCGGCGTCACATTGACTTCACTCTTCCGACGATTGCTTAACTATATCGCTGTTTGATAAAAATAGTTTGTAGCTGGATTAGAGGTTTACTGTGAACTACAGTGTTGCTTGGCAAGACTGCCGGAAGTAGATAATTAATAGAGACCTTCGTCAAACCACTCCATCGATTGAGAAGGTTCTGACAACAAGTGTGGATCAATCAGACAGAGAATATTTCCAGGGCGTAGTGAAAATTGGCTTCTTTGCAGTTATTTGGAAATTTTTTTTCTTTCAACTATTATTTGCACTTGCAGGCATCACTCAACATAAACAAGGTACCTGCGTTCAACTGTTAGAAATATTATTGACTTTTCTCTACTACATTGTGCTATGTTATATACATATATATATATCGGTGTTTATTTTGTTTTCATAAAAGCGAACGCAAGAAGTTTAAGCTCGCTTTAGGAGTAGGCTGGACCTTTCGTAGGGAGTTAAAACCGTTTACATGAAAACTGTGCAATATTTTTTTCAAATATAGACGAGACATTTATTTAAATCATATTTATTTTTGCATTGAACACTTAAAATGCTTGGTGCTAAGAGATCTCTGCCCAAATTTTTTTTGTTAGTCCTTTCGAGCCAGTGATATTGAAGTGTGTTATACTCGTATAAATTCATTTAGATAATTTCGTAGAGTTTTCCTTTAGCAGCAACATATTCGCCATAATTACAACTGGAATATTAAACAATTTACAACGGGTGTAGTTAATGCATTAGAATGCTTATTTCTTATGTTTTATTTATGGCTTTCTATTTAAGCAGGGTACGACGTCATGTCTGTCTCTCTATATGCGACTAAGTAACACCAATAAAAGGGCATGGTGACGCACTACTAAAAAGGAGAGCTGGCAGTGTTAAAAAGTGATAAGTTTATGTGCGGGAAGAATTCGTCAACAATTGTTATAACTATAATAAATTGAGGTAAAAATTAAAAAAAAAAAAAAAACTAAAAAAAATATAAAAAAAGAGAAGAAAATTATATTCGGTCGCGGTCAAATCTTTTATCTCTTTTATCACCGGGTTCCAAGCAAAAGAAAAATAATTAAGTTTTCATTCTCTATTGTAGCAGGTGGGTGCGGTTGATTTTGTCTATTTTTAGAATAGAAATGGAAATTTGTTGTCATTGTTGTACTTTGTGAGTAACAAGCGCACAACACGGAAAAGAAAAGTGTTCGCAGTTGTTGTCAGATGGACGTGTGCCTTGAGAAAATTGGGTCATTTTTAAATCCTTTTGCAAGCGATATCTTTATTTTTAGGACCGGGAGAATATTTACCACAGATATTACATACTTGCGCAGACGGACAGATGGACAGATCAGCGAAAGGACATGCTTAGATACATTTCGAATTTGAAACCCGTAAAAAATTTCTATACTTTTTGGGGTCTCTGAAGCTTCCTTCAGGGAACGCTTTGACAAAATGAATATACAGTCCTCACCGTTCGATGATGGATACAACAAGTAAGAATGCTGTAGTCGAGCAAGGTCGACCATTAGATGTCCTACACCACTATACTCAACTAATAATACATCAAAAGAGCCCTCACGGTGGAGGATTCTCAAATTCTCAAATACTGATAGTCTCAAATGTCGGAATTTGGAAAGCCTGATATACTTGTCAAAGTTTTCATTATTTTCCACTTGCATCTGTAATAACAAGCCATAAATTAACCTTTTTCCCCATAGAAGCGTACGCTTTCATTAGGTCGCCTGTATATGGATTGGTCTAAAAAATAGATCTATGTTTTCCATATTCCCTTTGATTGATTTACTAACTACAAATTTTCATCATTAAATATTAAAAATTAGTCCTTTCTTGCATATAAACCGTTATACGGACTGGGAATCAAGAATAGACATACGTGGTCCGCATTCGATGAGGTTCATTTTTACGTCAATTTACTACCACGAACGTATTTTCATCAAGAACTATTGAAAATTACGCCTTTTTACCATATAAAGATTCAGTTCCCATCAAGAACGCTTATATGGCAAGGGGTTCAAAAAATTGCCCGTTCGGATCCAAAGTTTTTACACCAATTTAGCAATACCGAAATACAATTACTAAGCGATTTTTGTCACGAAATTCTAAAAATTACAATATTGTTCCTTTAATTTATTTATTTATTTATTAATACATCAAGTTCAGCTAAAATTAATGAACAGCCGGCTTAAATTAGGACTAAGATATATGAATCTTATGCTTAATATAATGACTAATATAATGACTAATATAAAGCGAAGAAGCGCAGATAAAACGAGCTAAAGTCGAATTCAATTCACGCTTAGAAGCAAATCTTATACTAATTAATGTTACAAGTATATAAGGAGAAGTAAAGAAAAAACAGAGACACCCCTCCAACCAGTGCAGAATCAAATGGCAAGTGAACCCCTACGCCTTCGCAAGTATGCACAACTTTGGCAACCACACCAATTAATTTTCAAATCATAATGAGATGTTAAGATTAAAAGTTAGTTATGCATTGCTTAAGTTCCGTTAGTTAAGATTAAAAATTAGTAAATACGACTTAGACCATTCGCGCGTATTAAGCGAAGTCGTTTTGATAAACTTTAAAGAATCCGATGTTGAGATTAAGTGATAGACATAATTTAGTTTTCTGCAAACAATTCTGAACGGTTTAAACGGCTCATAATTGTATTTACATTTATTCAGCTTAATGAAAATAAAGTGACTGGAGACGCGATTCGGGACATTAAAGGTGACTTCATCAAGTAACATTACCGAATCAATACTACTCTCTATTAACTTTACAAGGAGCGGAAACGCCAAAAATAAATCTACGTTTCGCAAATGAGGCTAACACAAGCAGTCTATTTTCGTAAGGGGGCAAAGAGACAAGCGGATCCCAACACAAATTCCTAAGGGCAAACAGCAAGAATAGTTTTTTAACTGATTCGATTGAATCTACGTAACACCTATAGGAAGGAGACCACACAATCGAGGCATACTCAAGTATTGATCTAAGCAACCACATGTATGGCTTTTTGTAATGTGAGAACCCTTCAGCTCTTTGGACCACATCACACAAAGAGAGTTCAATGTGCAAATTAAAACGTAATCTTTGGTCGAATAGAACCCCTAAATCGATGAACGAATCTACGTTTTCCAACTTGTGTGAGTCAACTCAGTACTGAATGACTTCCTTTTTAAGAAAGAAAGTTTCTTGCATTTTTTTAGATTTAATTTCATAAAATTTAGTGGGCACCATTTAATCAAATTATTTAAGTTAGTTTGAAGATGATACGATTGCGATTCCAAGGAGAAGGAAGAAAACAGTTTAGCATCGTCAGCATACATTAAGATCTGTCTGGATTTAATCGACGAGGGGAAATCATTATAAAAGATATAAATTAAATAAAAGGGGTCCTAAATGGCTGCCTTGAGGGACCCCAGACATCACGGGAAACTCATTCGAGATGATGAAGTTCAACAGAACCCTGAATGATCTGTTATGGAGATACGAGCTTACCCATTTCACAAAGTCAAAAGTGAAGCCAGAGGCCTGAAATTTGAAGGTCAATAAATTATGGTTAACTAAGTCAAACGCTTTTGTAAAATCCATATATACATCCGTGCGAGAACCGCTAGAGAAAGCCTTGAAAACATGGCAAGTAAAGTCTAAGAGACTCGTGGCAGTGGATCTGCCTTTTCGAAAGCCGTACCGGAATGAAGAAATATAAGATTTAATATCAAAAGCTAGATGCTGAGTAACAATTTCCTCAAACAATTTATGTAAGATACTGTACTTGACCTTGACAGACGTCTATAGTTTTCTACGTGATGTCTATTTCCACATTTGTGAATGAGAATAAGGAAAACGCTCTTTCAGCACAAATGAACAACACCGCATAGCTCGACCGAGGATGTTTAGAGCTTATCCATTTCGCTATATAGGAGGGGAAGCCAGAGGCCTGGAATTTGAAGATGAATAAGTTATGATTAACTAAGTCAAATGCTTTACTAAAATCAATATATACGACATCCGTGCGAAAGCCACCAGAGAAAGCATTAAAAACATGGCAACTAAGCTCTAAGAGATTCGAAACAATTGATCATCCCTTTTGGAAACCTATGCTGAAATAGAGAAATATTAAATTTGATAACAAAAACTAGATGCTGAGTAACAATTACTTCAAACAATTTAGGTAAGACATCCAACCTGGCAATGCCTCAATAGTTGTCCACGTGATGTCTGTCTCCTCATTTGTGAAGTGGAGTAAGGAAGGTGCTCTTCCAACGCATTTGAAATAATATTTTCCTTTAACAATGTAGTTCGGCAAAAGGGATTGAAAATGCATTCGACCGCACTAAGATAATTTAAGAAAACTTGTGATTTTATTACTCTTCCGGCACAGTAGATATCAGTTAGGCCCATTTACATGTAAATATGTATATGTTTCCTAAGGACATATACATGCACGAACGATGTGACAAGCAATCAAGAGTAAATCCACAAATAATTCGATATTTTAGTTAAGATATGTATATTTCACGTGATGTGTAACGTTTGACTTCGAGTGTAAGAAAAAAATACAATACTGATACCAAAGATATATTGTGAGCGTTTTTATTGCGTTTCAGTTAAATTAACGTTTAAGAAAGTGGCCCCATATCACTCACATCACACTCGATTACAAAATAAGTTGAAATTATTACTCATTATGTGCATAAACTGTAATGGTTAAATTTCTTTTTAATCAATTCGTAGCTAAAATTTCTTCCCAATAAAATGAAATAAGTGAGCCTTTAACAACTAGTATTGTCAGCCAAAATTTGAACATTTAATAGAACATGATAAAAAGCATACTATCAAGCAAGCACTTGTCTATAGCTGCCACACGATAGTTTTAATTGATGGACAGAAGGAAAAATCGGTGAATAATTAAATATTTTAACAATTTCTCTAGACGCATGCGCATGTAAACGTAATTATTTATCGCTATGTGCGCTGAATTTTGAATAATAAAAAATGCTTTTGCCAAAAATACCAAATGACTTCAATTTGTTCATTGTAATCATCGTGTTCAGTAAACATTAATGTTTGGTTAAAAAATATTCTTTAAAAAGCCCAATATGATCTCATACATATATATGCCTGGTGAGTTGTAACAAATAAAAAAATAGAAAATCATAATAATAATAATGACGAGTAAATAAATAAAAAAGTAATTGAAAGAAATTACAAAGCGAACAATTCTTTTAAGCGAATCGTTAGCAATACAGTATATAAACATAGTTGAAAGTTAAAACCTAGCAGTAAACACGCTACTCAACCTCGCAACCACTTTTCCAATATATGACAATATAGAACAAGAGTGATCGTAAAAACGATTCGATCCAATCTTCACCCAAAGCATTTCAAAGATTTCGTTGTGCTGATTAAATATAAAGCAATATGGACAGACATCGTACAGCCCGATTGTTTTGAAAATGGACAGTTTCGAATAAATTCGTGTTAATATTCAGTTCGCATTCAAATTTTTGGCGATGTAGGGGAAACGTCATCCAAGTTGAAAAGTTCTTACGACGGTGGCGCATTGCAATACTATTTCCAGATGGATAAAGGAATGGTTTACATTCGGTCGAACCGTAATTGAAAGGAAATTATCATCTAATATATGATCCTAGAACATTAATTTCCCCATTTTCGACTCGACAGCTCGACGACGCATGTCTAAAGTACAGGTGAATTCATGGCAAAGTTCATATCCTAATTGAGGTCTAATAAGCACAATTGTGAACGTGCATGACGCGGAATGGACTGATTTACTTACTTGCTATACCCAATTTGCAATTGGCCTATTTCGCTGAATTCATGACTTTGAATTCATTTAGCTATGTCCATTCGTATGTCTATTTTCGGACTTCTCAAGTCTATAAATTTTAAGTAAAAAAAAAAGAAGAAAATTAAAACATCGCGTACACATTCTTCGCAACCTCACATCTGCAAACTAAATGAGAATTTTATTCATCGAAAAATTGCGAATTGATAGCATAGAGGCTGGCCCAATGGGAAAAAGATAAATAGTAATCAGAATGAGAATATAAAAAATAGATCTGAAATAATGTCCATCCATCTCTGGCTCAAATCGCAGCTGTTTGAAACTGCTCTCTTGTAAGGAACTGTTTGAGGTGTACGTTGAGATGTACGTTGAAGATTGAAACGAATACGAAGATAAATTTCTTATATGCTTGCTTTTTTATGCGAAATACATTCGTATTTGAAAAAATTTCTCCAATTCATTGACTACATTTTAATTGTTTTAATCTTGCGCATGTTTTGGCCGTAGAGAAAGTGATACTAAATACGATTCAATTTATTTTTAAAGTTAATTTATATGTAAAACTAAACTGCTGAACTAATAGTGTCTGCCACAGTCTTGCACATTTTCGTTGCAATTTTTGCAACTATACCAGAATAGTTTTGTTTCATTATTATTTGATGCTTTCGATCAGCAAAGCGATAAAAATTTCGTATTAATTCATAGTTCATAAATTCATAGAATTAAGCACTCGTCGTCAAAGAATTGCAATAAAAATTGATTCTCTTATTTATCAAATTCTTTACTATGTTGTTCACATCGTGAATCGAAAGACTTCTTCCATTATTTGCAAATAAATTAAAATAAATAAGGACAAGTCTTTACGTTAAGAGTAGACTATAGTTTTTGGCATTATATGACGCAGACAGGTGGACAATTTTACATCTTTTAATTTCATTGAATCGAAAACTGTGTCTTTGTCAAAATATTTAATTAACTCCACGCAAACCATCAAGTATAAACTCTGCACATTAATTTGCTATTATCTTCTCATACATACTTTTGTCGATTTAGTCTTAAGTATAGTGCTAGACCAGTAAACTTCGATGTCGCGCTTGCAATGCACAGGATATTACAGGCAAATGTCTAACGTGTAACGCACTCCTCACACATAAGCCGACTAAAATCGTTCAGACGTTGCCAGAGGGCTGACGCCGTCTGGTGCACCCCTCTCGGGATGATTGTTAACTGAGGCCTACAAAAATAACATAAATTCAAAAAAATATTTTTTTTTTTTAATGAAAAGTAGTAAATGTTTTCTGTAAAAAGAAAAAAAAAAAAAAAAAAAATTCGATTATCTGCTATTACTATACCCACCGACCGGCTAGTCTAGTAGCCAAATCTAAACCAACTCTTTGAGCCAACCATGCAATTATAATCTTTAAATGAAGGCATCTTCGCTCTCAAGTTTTTATGAACAATCATCTTAGAATACTTAATACCCGTATTTATTTTTTTCTTTATAACTTTAATATTTTCACCTTTACAAAGTAAATCTGCAAAACTGATTTCCATATGCGATGTCACGAGCATGGTGCATGTGACATATGCCAATATGCCATAAAAATTTACGGTTATGTTCATCGATTTAATGTATTTTTGCTTTTGTATGTTTTTCTTTTTACCTGTAGATAAAAGTAGATTAGTTTTGTTATTAGAGAAGTGATGCAAAAACGGAACGGAGTAAAACGTCGGTTAATAGTTTCTGATATTGACACAAAGATTTCATTTCCAAAATTCATATTACTTTTAGAAAGTGTTTTATCTCAAGCGGAGGTATCACAAAATTTCGAAGCATTTCGCAAATTTTGAACATTTGTTTACGAATTATCGAAATTTTGGTGATGTTACTTATGTCATCTTCAAAAGAATGGAAAAATTCGAATTTCGTCTATCGATCGAAAGACTCCCTTTTGATGTGGGAAAAATAGCGAACGAACTCTGTATTGACTTGAAAACTCTTATAGGAATTTACCGATGCTTTGCCGAATTTAGGGGACTTTATATGGACAACCTTGATGCTAAATGCAATGACCAGTGCAGAAAGGTGATTACACTAGAAAATATTAGAAAAAATTTGTGGAGATTATACTCACTATATGGAATCGAAAAGTGGAATTGCAAGAGATAGCTATCATCCGAAGGTTATCAAAAACGTATCTGCTAGTTTGCATGAAAATTTATTCATGCGAAAGTTGTTTTCAAAATGTGTAACGTGTCTCCTTATAGTGGAACAAAAACATCAAAATGTTATTGATACGAAACACTGTTTAGACACCATGCATATTCTATACATCGAGTATCTTCAAAAAGAGAGAACGTTGAATAGCGAATAGTATCTGGCCTTTCTGTTGTGTTTGAAGGAGGAAATTCCTAAACAAACAAAAAAACTAACATGTTTTACAGGTGTATTAATACAATAACCGCAACGTATACTAGTATAGTAACCGCAGCAAAATACAATTATTTTGTCATAGCTACGCAGCAGTACACGTCACGCTATAAACTCTTCATTACTTTTCATAAGAATCTTATATTATTAATATTGAGATGCTTACATTGACTGAAATATTTCACGTTCGATATTCTAATTGATTTTATACGATACGATATATACATATGTATATGTATATAATGTATACATATATAGATTGTAGGCTTTCAGAGCTCTATTTGACATCGTCATGATGACTAATCACTTGACTTCTTTCGAAAATGATATCACCTTTAAAATGTTGAAATGAAAATTCGCAAATCATATGTATGTAAATAGGCATGCACACACACACACACACACACACACATATATATATATATATATATATATATATATATATACACATACATACATACATACATACATACATACATACATACATACATACATACATACATACATACATACATACATACACACACACGTATATTTATATGCATATATATAATTTTACAGTCTATACAGAAGCACCCACGCGCGCTGCTACCACTTTCCAATACATTTACACAATTAAAATAAGACCAGCAAATACTTAATGCATATAACAGAAATAATATAAATCAACAATCATAACGCCATTAACACGAAATGGCTGAATTTTCTATATTTATATGTTCACTATTCTTTACTATACTCGAATCGATACTAATTTTATCGATTCGCTTATAATCGCAGGAACTGATATCGGAAGATCTTAGAACGAATTTATGAATGGTTTTTAGTATACTTTAGACGATATTCGACATCGTGATAGAAAATTCACATCACTCGGTATATATCGTATACAGTAACATACATGCGAAGCGTTTATCAAATATACTTAAAACTTGATGAAAATTTTCCCGGTCTTCCCTAAGCAATCATAAAAGTTAAAAATGATTTCCTTTAACATATATTACTTGCCCTCTCCATGCGATGTGTATCGCTGTCGCTGCACGTTACAAACGCTTTATAGTATCATTATATCGCATAAACTAGTGATAACAACAATTAATTTCTGCATTCCAATCTCCTCATGCAAACGCGGTATAGCGAGCCTTAAAACTGGCAAAAATGGGAGGAAATATTTTGCCATATACCGGGAGAATACTTCTAGGGATAGATCAAATTAATGAGCAAACACAAAACCTTTACAGTCTCTATGTCCGGCGTAAGAATGAGAAAAAGCGGAAATGATTAATCTTCTGTTGATTACGAGTGAACTGATGACTCGGTTTTGGATAAGGAAAAATTTTTAAACCAAGTATTGATCATTTGTAAAGGAGTTTGAGATAGCAATTTCGATTTCCACCAACAAACAGAGGGGTCGACAGACATCGCTTTAGCGAGTCTTTGTTATGGATTAGGTGTAAAAGTAATTTTTTCTTATGGCAAAAAAAAAAAGAAGCCTCTCCCAAGACAACGGCAAAAATGTATTACTCAAAGTACTGTTTATCTATAAATTGAATGGAGAAAGAACATAACAGAAACCTCAGGGTTTTCATTTTTTTATAGGGGATAATTCATAATACATTAAAACTCACCTGACCTGTGCTAATGGCGGTGCCATAGATGTTCGCTCTATCGCTAATGAGTACCATAAGATTTTTACTCCTTTGACACTATATTGTATTCATTTTTTAAAGACTTGATAGCGCTTTACTTTAATGAAACAAAATAACGCTTTCCCACTGTTGGCATTTCTTGGCGCAAAACTCGATTCTATTCAAAGCTCCCAAAGAATATATTATATACACTTCAGGGGCATACTATTGATGAATAGTGTTCTCACAATAGCAAACAATTTGATAACTACTCACGCACATAAAATAATTGACGATTTTAATCAAGGATTAGTATTTGAAAAGATAGCGGGTATAAATGTATTTAGGTGTGATGTAAAGAATTCCAAGAAACCACGAAATGATCGGAAATAACAAAAATGGAACCGGAATTTTCAAATACATTTCGAATTATCTTGCATCGAGTAGACATGCACTAAAGTAAGTGTTGTGAAAAAACATTACGGAGTTCACCAGTGCTTTCCCATTTCTCACCTTGTTGCAGAAGTCACCTAAAGAGCTAGAATCAGTCGTCTTAGTAAACAAATTAGCCTAACGATTTAAGAGTGCATATCAAAGTGTTTCCTATGTGTAGCCAATAACCAATTGCAGAAATCGGTTTATAAGTATGCTCTGTAAATTTAATGTAAAGCAATAAGGAAATTATATGCTCGGTGTAAGCAATATTTGATACCCACTGCTAGTAATGCAGGAAAAGCTAAAAGTTCGAAAAGGGTATAAATATACAATGATTTGAAACAATCCTGGTATGAATCGAAAGTTATAAACTTATCCAACTTATTAGCTTCATGTCACAAACGTAAGGACAAAACCAGTCTGTTTCCGTTATTCGGCACTGTTTACATGAATTCAACATCTGCAAGCTTACATTGTTCATTTGTACCTGTTACTGTGGTTACATGTTTATTATAAATTACGATCGCATTGCTTGCTTCTAATCTTGAGTCACTTTACACTACATTCGTAATCAGTACGATCGCATGAAAAAGTATAGAAAAACCAGTCTATCAATTTCTGTTCTATTGCTATATATTATATTAACGATGACAAACTCACATTAGATTTGTGTAAAAATTCCTCATAGTATGCAAATGCTTTGCCCTTTTATACAGTATTCAGACAACTAATCAAACGTTATTGCGTTGAATAAACTTAAAACAATTTCTCTATAAAAACTTTAATGTATCGACAAAAATTTCTCTTAAAATACACAAATGTTTTGTGTTTGCCTTTGGCTTAGTTTATGAGTCACATATGGATCCAATATTTACGGCAATAAACAACTGTACAATAAATGTTTTATATTACTTAACACGCACTGATTAAAAAATTGTTTATATCTACGTACGTTAGCAAAATAATTTATCATTGAAAAGAAAAAAAAAAAAAACAAAACAAAGTTACAAGAGCAAAAAGAAAAAAAATCCAATATAAACAAAACCTTGTGAATATAATACGCAATCAATTCGTTTTCTACAGATTAATAACAAAAAAAAAAAAATAGTCGAGAATGCACCGCAAATCCTTATGCGTTTTTGCATATCATTCTCATACAGGAATTTCTCGTAAAACATTTAGCCAACGCTTCTGGATCTTATTTTCTACGATCTAAAGTTCAGTATGCTCGCAACCTTTGGCTTATGACTTAGTGTCCAGGTATTAGGGTCTTATTCAAGCACAAGTAACTGTTCCAAATAGGCTCTGCAGACTTTTGGGTTTGTCTCAGTACCGATAATTAATTAATTAATATGACAGCAGTTAAAGCTACGGCTTCTTCTGGCGACAAAAATCGTTTTCCAGTCAATTTATTTTTGACGTACGATTACAAAAAGAAGGCTTTGAGCGCCAAATTAGGCCAAATGTACCGGTGATACGCTTTTTTGAGTGTTTACATAATCGGTTGCTAGAGATGATTAAAAGCTCACATTGCTGCAATGAAGAATAATGATCGGACCGAGTTTTTGTTTGTTTTCCAGATATCACAGAAGACGTCCGGCAAACACCGTTGTGCACCATTTACATTTGATCATTTTACGTTTCTCAAAAGAGACTGTTCTCACGTAAACAGTTTTTCCGGAAAAACAAGTGACCATCTGTTTCAAAGTGGTTTGATTCCGAATAACTTTTGTTGGATTTGATTAAACCTGAAACACCCATAGAGTCATGCTGATAGATCCATTATTCGTCACTTATTACGCTCTTATACATGTCTTTTGACGGGTCGCCACTTCGTTTCTTAAGCATTTACTTGCGCTTATCGACATGAGCATTTCTTTGGGATTTTGGGTCAAACATGGGATCCAACGAGAAAAATACCTTTTGGCACTACTGCACGATCATGCAATAGTTTGTGTATGTTGATGGAACTAATGCCTAAGGTTGCTTCAATTGCAAACATGCCGGCGATACGTTATCAGTTCTTGCACAGCGTCAACGCTAGAAATATAAATAGTGACTTACATAGTATTTCACAATTTGTTCCCCATGTTTCTTTAATTTTTTTTAATGAACTGTACAACTTGATGAGAGTAATAAGAGGTATCTTAGTAGTTAGTAGAGAGAATAAGAGATATCTTAGTAGTTTAAATAAATATATATCCGAAGAATACGAAAAGCAATTCGTTGGCTGTGGCCGATCAGCATTATTTTTACTCATAATTCATACATGGTTAGGGTTTGCACCAAATATTAAACCTTATAGTTTACAGTTTTCTTCTTCCCTTTTTCTCCTTTTTGAGCGCGTTCATCGAATTCATGACGCTTGTCTGCAACCATAGTCTATGTCCATTAATCAAGAAGATATGTATTAAATTTGATGATTGCTGTAATAGATAGGAGAGGACTGACGGACAGTTATAATAAAATTAGACGCAATTTTTTCTCGGGAATATTTTAGAAGTGTGTAGATTAGTAACTGAAATGCTTTTCCCAGTTTGAATTAAGAACATACGGTTAGGTGTTTACTTCAGCTTCTGCTTTAGTGAGATTTCCGGCAATTAATAGGGGATCTACTGAAAGAAGGAAGTAGATTTAAATCTCCACACAAATCAATAATATGTACAAACCAGCTAATGGCAAATCGACTGTTGAGGCAGCACATGAATGCGTTTCTATCAAAATGTGTCTCGGGAACGCGTTTGCAACTCAACATTTGCTTTTTATGAAAAAACAGAAAAATAGATAATTTTTGTCGACAGGAATTTATCTGACGACAGCTACAAGAAGCCTTGGATGTTGCTGAACTGAGTTCAATCTGTACTATCGCCAGAAATGAATGGAAGGAAAAAAAAAACAAGAAATTTGTGCTAACGAAAACCTAATTCAGGTACAGAATGAATATTACGTGCCGGTATCGCTTCCCTAGTATGCATACTCTCCTGAACCTCTAGCCTCTGGAGTTTCATATCGGTAACACAATATCACGGAATTATCATTATCATCCTTTCTGGTCAAAACGATAGCTATCCGACTTATTTGCCTTTCTATGGCACGTGCAAGCATTCCTCGGTCAGGTACCATGTCAGCTCGTTTTGGAGTATAATGCATCGGGGAACTCCTGACTAGAATGTCGCTCGTATCTACCTATAGGCCTTATTAAGAACGAGGAAAAAGCAATGATGCCAAAAACTCTTTCATGCTCTCCAATCTAGATACTTTTTGACTTCGAACGTTTCGTTGCGAGTTTGGCTATAAAGAAACATAACTAATTCTGAAGTAGATCCCCTTGATTTTTCTTTCCCCATTCAATCGGCGGGACGTAGAAAGGAACAAAAGGACATTGTTATATCTGAGAAAAATCTGTAACAACAAACGAACAAACCGAATTAACCAATCATTGGTAAAGTCGATGAACTTCTTTAAAAAATTTAGAAAAACTGGCCCGGTTCGTCTTATAACATCTCTGCGAAACTGATCAATGGCCAAACAATAGCTTTGAAGCATTTGCATAAGAGCCTGGATGTAATACGAAGCTCGATACTTAGGTATCTCACCCACCCGCGGATCGTTGTCGGAACGAAATGAATTGTAACCATCTCTCTTTATGAAAATGAGCACCGTCCAAGATGGGTAAAACTATACAAATGAACATGAGAAAGCCCAGATTCGTGCCTCGTAAAGCAATGTTTGGTTATTGGCATTATATGGGGAGTGGTCGAAAAAGCAGATCGATTTCCAATAGTGTTCGTGCTTGGTTCAAAGTACGTGAGTGTATCAAATTTCATCAAAATATCTCAAAAGTTGCGATTTGTAGTTTGAACACAATTTGACATGGACAGACATCGGACGATCAGACGGACAGATAAGCTTATGTCGAATCATTTTCTGAATCGATCGATGTAATAAAACATGGGTCTACTATAAGCACTTCTGCGTGGCACATACGTCGGCATAAGCTGAATATACCCTGTACCACAAGTGGTGTGGAATATAAAAAGCGTGCAACTAAAATGAAACGTCGAGCATTGATCAATAGGAAAGACATTGTTTTCCATCACGACAATGCCAGGTCTAAGATTGAGATAGCTTGGCTATAAATTTTTGATAAATTCACCTTACTTCTCTCTCTCTCTCTTTCTCTCGCCAATTAGCATTTGTTTCGTTCTCTGCGGAACTTTCTTTACGATGTAAAATTGATCTCAAAAGGGGGTCTAAAAAAGCTGACTTATTTCACTTTTTCATCAAGGTTTTCCGGAAGTGCTACTAAGCTGGCATATTGCTTCTATTAGAAAAATGATACATATTTGATTTGGTCAGATTCATTTGAAATATAAAACAAAAAAAAAAAAAAAAAAAATGCGTGAACTTTCGTAGAAAAACTTTGCGAATTCTTTTGGGTATTTTTCCTTTCTGCTTATGACTTTTATGGGCTTAATAAAAACTATTTATTATACGCCAAAGATAAATCCTCTAGCGATAGAGAACCATTAGGAAATGACTCACATAACGGTTTACCTAACCGAGTAAAATAATTGAGTAAAATAACTTAATTTAGTAAATGCTTGCATTGCTGACATATTTCACTCAACGCAACAGTTTAAGTGAATAGAATTTTCTGACTTGTATTTCTTTCCTTTCATAAATTTTTTCGCTTTGACTAAAATAGTCATATTCTCGATATTTAGAATCAAAATTTTTGTGTGGTTAATGAATTATATCATTGCTAAAAAAAAGCCATGGATGGTCATATGCATCACATAAGGTGAAATGAAAGTAAATATTAAACGATTCGCTATTTAACCGAAATGATTTTCATTTCAGTTTTTTCGCTACGAGGCCTTCAAAAACTTCAATAATAAGATCTCTAGCCGCTTCAGTATGTAACACTAATGCAATTGCTTCAATTCCGGCTCAGAGTGTTACAATAACAAAAGCTCCAATTGTCAATGTACCAAAGTCGGCGACTGCTACCGTTGCTAAACCGGTTACGATCACGGCTGCACCAAAACCTGCCGCAGCAATGTCAACAGTAAAAACTCAAAAAACCTCTTCACTGGCAAAATCTCAGCCTCAAGCACCGCCTGAGGCCAATAAATCGAAATCACCCACATTTGCCAAGCAATCGCCGTGTACAAAACCTAAAACTCCGCTACCTCCTCCGCCACCCCCTCCTCTCCCGCCCCCTAATGAAATCAAAGCTGAGCTACCGCCAGTAACCTCTACACCAAAATGCCAAAAATCAACTGCAAGCACAACAGCGAGCTCGGTAAGAAGAAAAGGATTCTTTCGATTGGGATTCATTCCCCGAAATATTTTAAAACTATCATTATTTTATATAACTGCATCAATGGTAGTTGATCTAACGTCGCAAAAATGAAGGCAATCAAAATCTAATATGTGTACTCTTTCTGAAATTAAAATACAAAAAAAATTATTCATTTTGCATAAATTGCTAATTTTTATTGATTT
Source organism: Glossina morsitans morsitans (assembly GCA_001077435.1). Lineage (NCBI taxonomy): Eukaryota > Metazoa > Arthropoda > Insecta > Diptera > Glossinidae > Glossina > Glossina morsitans. The sequence continues at coordinate 151,782 of CCAG010000256.1, read as the reverse complement.
ATATGTAATTTTACTATAAATTTAATGATTTAACAACAAAGGTGCATGTTAGGAAATGACTGATAAGTGATTCCGTGTGATCGATTTAACCAACGACGTCATTATCATCTTATTGTCGATAAGACACAATGCGGCAGTAAGTAGATGATGATCAACGATAATGATATCAGTTGCATTCACATAATAAGACTTTTCTTTTGCACATTACTCTTGGAACCAATAAATAACACAGAGCAGGATTTCTCAGGATATTCCACCTTTTTGCTAACATTCAATGACTGAGTTTTCCTACATATCAAAGATAAGACGTGGAAAAGAGCAAGAATATGAATGATGATGATGATCAAGAAAATCACCTTAAATCATCGAATAACTTTCTGCAATTTTCCGGTATACACGTTAATTTCGGTTTGGGTGTCAATTCAAACAATTCACTGCAAGAATTTTGAACATTAACCTCATCGCGCTGCTGACCCAGCGATGACCGAGAAGACTTGCGTTTTGGCAATGCACCATTCGACATTTTCGCACTCTCTCTTTCCTCTCTCTCTCTTTTCGTATCACGTACTTAATTTTTTTAACTAAAAATTACAGGAAATAGTTGCAAAAAAATAATATATATGTATTTGTATAAATATATGTATATATATTTATATATATATATATGTATATATATATATATATAAATAAATAAAAAGAAAATTTTCCTTTAGAACAAAAAAAAAAAATTACAAACAAACGTATAAATGATTTTTATTGAAAAAAATAGTTGAAAACTGATATAACGAAAACGGATGTGGAAAATGAATTTTTGTTTTAGTTATTGACAACTTATTCTGAACAAAATTAATTTACAAGGCACACGAGTGTACGAACCGAAAAGTACAGAAAAACAAGTAAGAAAAGTATATCTTCCACCAAATGCTTACTTTATTTATTTGTCATCAAAATCCATTAAACTTTTGACTGAACTCTCAATCCACCCCCAAACCAAATCCCAAAAAAAATTTTTTTTTTTAAATTTTATATCAAGTATTGAATGTTATATAAACTCTATATCCGTTATACCCATCACTGAAGGATGGAAGTAAATTCATTTTGTCGCAACATTTGCAAGACTCAGAAAAATGTTTCAGAGAACCTGTAAAGTATATATATATATATATATGCTTGCTCAGCATCACATTCTGAGTTAATGTCTGTGGTAAGTATTCTCTTGGTCGCAACAACTAACCCAGTGGAATTGCCTGTACGTAGTTGGTTGGTATTGAAATGATCAAAAATCGCAGAACAATATAAGCGTATATTCCACTACTGATTGTCTGAGACGTCATCGAAAACAAAAAAATCTGCAAAACCCGCCCAATATTAGAGAATATGAAATTTTCATTCGTTTATTAGAACGTCTGCAATAACCTAAAATAAACTTCAGACACGCTAATAAAGCACATGCATTATTGATCAGTGCCAAATGCTGAATTCTTTCGGATCTGTCTGGCCGTCCTTTTATCTTCAAGATATCGACTTCAAATTCGACAAAATCATTGGTAATCCTTGCATCCAGATTGATATTGAAAATGGATTAAATCGGTCAAAAGACATGCCCACAATAGATCGTAAAGTAAGAACAACTCTATTTTCAAAATCAATAAAACGGTTATATTCCGCTCATTACTCATAAACTTCAACAATAAACACTTCCATATGCCATTTCAATACAAAGATGGCGAGTGTAAAAGAGTCAGGGAGAGGCAAATATAATTTACTGGGTGTGTTTTTTTTTTTTTTTTTTGATTCCCTGTAAGACCTGACTGAGGGGAATAGCAAATTCTACCACAATTGAATTCAATTTTCTTATTTGTTAATAATCTGAGGAATGATTTCCCAAAAAAAGGTTTTAGGGGGATTTTGTTAAGTAAATCTTTCTCTTGCTATCTCTAGACACATGCGTGCCAGATACATTTTGAATAAAGAGAAATATAAAAGAATATCCCGTTGTAGCTTAAGATGCTTGATTCCGATCTCCAAACCTCAATAGTAGGAACTTACACTTTTTGCATAAGCTCATCCGCACTCGAACACCAGTATATTTACATGGGAAAATTCTGTTTGCTAGATCGGAACGGACGATGAATTTAATACTGCTTGACCATAAGTATCTGTCAAGGTCAAGGCTCTTTTTTGTTAACGCTTTTAGGTTATGAAATGCATTACTGCTCCGCATTAAAACGATTCCTCGTTTCAGTAGATTTAAAACGGCCATGAAGGCCTTCCATAATTTATAATTATTATCACGTTTGTGTCCACGTTTTAATCCGATATTATGTATCAAGGAGTTTATTCATACCATATATTGTTATTGGTCGACTGTGCCGTAAGAGACTTTACAGCCTTATTGGCACCGTAATTAATTAATTAATTATAGTAGTAAACATTATTGTCTATATATTGTTTATTCGAAGTTACGAAATTGAAATCTCATACACTTGCATTAATTATTATATATTAGGAAATCCCTTTGTTGTAGCCATTGTCGTCATTGCACCGATCAAATGAATCGAAAAGCACCTAAATTTAATTCTGATGCCATTCTCCTAACCATTCATCAAGATTTTCCAATAAGTTTGCGTACGTGATAAAGTCTTAAGAAAAGCCATAATTTTCAATTTATTTGCATCGATATCTTATTTCTTTTATAGCAAACATTACAACTCTACAGCTTCCTACAATTATATATCAAAGCAATATTTCAAAAATTCTGTCATTAACGAAAAACTGGAATTTCAATCCATTTTCCATATATATATAATCAAATCAAATAAAATATAATCTTAATTAGTTCAGATCAGTCCAGATTTCAACTGATTGTCAGTTTACGAAAAATAGCAATAACGGGACTTATCTGTTACGCTACTCAATGAATGTTCCATTTATCATAATTATTTATAAAAAAATTTCAAAATATTAGCAAAATTTTCATTCGCAATCTCACTAAACGGTTGTTCGTAGCATAACAGTGAACCTTACACCAAACATTACGTTTATTAATATTTGCATTTTTACTATCAATCCTCCATGATAAGAATTCCTATAACACTCTACGGATGTAACCGATCTATAAATCCAGATTAGCACTGATCTTTACGAGCTTGAATGTTGGCATGTTGACAATCAAATCTTGGGTCTGTTTAATTCCAAATTTTATCAAATAAAAAAAAAAAAACTCAGAAATAACTCAAATAAAACAAATGAAAAAAGGGTAAATTATTACAAAAAAAAATATTTCAAATTATTTTCAATCGGCGACATTGACCTCATTTATCAATTCATTTTGAATTGAAGAAAAAATACAATTTATTTCACCTGTAACTTAGAATCGACTCTAATTAAATAATAATGCAATTGAAAATGTCGGCAATGCAAATATCGGTTATGCACTTTCTTAATATATTGCCTTTATGACGTGAACGCGCTCTGAACATGTTCGCGCTCAGTACAATTTCAATATGGATGGTATAGGGAAAGAAAAATATAACGGTAACACCGGATGACAACATTGACATTTTGTCATCCAAATCTATACATAAAACGGAAGACACAATAACATTAGCAGATGAAGGTGGAGATGAAGATAAAACTACACGAGATATACTTTTGTCTGATTGGTTGCATATTAAGAGACTACGTTCACCAAACTGTGTAAACAACAGTATGTCGCCTCCTGACTGGAATGATCATCTTGCTGAGGCCAAGATGGTTAGCGAAGCCAATCACACCGTCGACGAAGTCACTAAGTCAACTCGTTTTAAAGTCATGAGAAATGTCGTCAAAAAAACACCGATAGCCTTCATCGCAGAGGAAAACCAATAAAGGGCAGCACTAAAAACCATTCCTCCAAAAAGACCCTTAAAGGCTATAAAACGGAAAAAATCAATAATACCCCCTTCTCACGTCTTGGTGAATCGTTCCCAAAACTATTGCATTTTTCATAAAACCTATATCGCTGAACACCATTTCATAGTATGCTGTGCATCCTCTGTACTGTTCTTATGGGCCTAAGTAAGTATATCTTTGATAACCTATAGGTCTTACTTTGCTAATTTACAAGGATTGTTAACATTTTTTTTTGCTGTGCCCGCCACAGTAATAATCATTCCTGGAGTATCAGGAATCAGTTTCGTTTGGATTTACGTGGAGGTTGCCTTCATGCTTCATATTGTGTCCTCTTGGGCAGTGTTGGCCTTCTTTTTTTTTTAACCTCGTTGTCTCATTCGACGGCCATGAAGATGAAGCATATTATTTAATATATTTGTTGGAATTTTTCGTCGCAATTCTCTTCTACTCGCCAAAATATGAAATGGCGGTAATAATCGTTTGTTTCTTACTCGATTTCGTTTAGACATTTATTTGTCAGACTGTTTAGCAAGGTGTCGCGAATCAAGCAAAACGATTCTTATAGCCGATTATGCAAATGAAAAAGGACGCGAATTTTATTGCTTGACGTATGGGGCCATCGTGATTGTACTAACTACTTTATTAAGTTCATAGTGTGAAGAGAATTTGGTTAGTTGTTCTCGATTAACGATATGAATGGTTCTTCTTGAGAAGGTAAACTTGGCAAGTAGGTCCTATGTAAACGTATGCAAGAGCGTTGTTGCTTGATTAAATAGAATACAAATAAATTCTAAATGGCTTCACCCTTTGCATATCACTTATATTTTGCAAACAATTTCATATATAGCTGAATAGTTAATATATTGTGTTAGTTAAAACTTTTTGAATGGGTTTATTATTTATTAAAAGTAAAAATTTCATTTTAATATATACTTACACGTGTATTTATATTTTCTATTATTGTTGGATAATATGTAAAGTGAATTAAATTTCAAAATTTTTCATGAAACGGAATTCGATGGAAATCTACAAGATAGGGACTAAAGCGCTCTTTTATAAATCTCTTTTAAAATAGAAGTATTTTGATAGATCTTTTGAATTTTTCGAAACGAACCAGGCTTCGTTAATGACTCAACTGGATCGACTGGATGCAAGTTTCCTAATTCTTATAAATAATTTAAACGCATTTCACGGTATACTTCTTGTTTCGTTACCTTTGTTCCTACTCTGGGGTGCGTACTGAGATTATTTCTGTTTTCAAAAGCAAAAAAAAAAATTAAATTAATTCATTACTTATAAACTATAAAAAATACAACGATAACAAGTAAAACAAGTAAAATTTTATTTTCGGCTGTAACTGAATCTTTTGTAGCGATCAGCTTTCTCCTTTAAAAAAACGTAAATAAGAGGCGTACTCTTGGCCGATTTCACCCATTTCCAAACATGTAAACCGGAACCTATGATCAATGCTAATCGATAGCTTTCTACATAAAAACATACTTATGAGAGACTAAATGCTGCAATCAATATAACATTTTGCAAGAACGATTTTGTTGTGGTGGCTAATAAAAATTCGCCTAAAGACGAATGTAGTTTGCCAGAAAGAAACTGGAAACCGATTGGATCGGATTTTTACAACTATTCCATTGAAATAGTGATTATATGAAAGAAAATTTGCGTATAAAAATATTTCTCGATGAGAATCGATGAATAATAGCACATCAAGAAACCAATTGAATGTGGAAAAGTATGGATGTGACGGAATCAGTTTTGCAATCTGCTTCTACAGAAGCATCTAAATCTCCATAAATGTCAACGCCGAAGTCTACATTTTAGTATTTTATGATAAAAATTAACTCGCAAGGCAGTAGTTTGACATAAGAGTTTACTATGCTAAGTTATGATCACATAGATCTACTTTTTGAAGCCTGGCCCAGTTTAGGGTTTTCGAAAAAGGCGAGTCTTTATACAGCAATGAAATATAATTGCATACAGTGCTTGGTGAGAAAATCGGATGTAGAAAATAAGATTTTTGACAAGAAAATTCTAGCGTGGATTCTAAATAGGAACCATGTCCTTTGATGTTTCGAGCCCATTCTTATAGGAAAGAACTGACATCATTTTTGGTATTTTATCACGAAAAGCAAAATTGCATTAGACGATATGGTGTCGGCTAGTAACGGTCGGCTTTGCCCCATTTTCATGTTTCATATTCCGAGCTAATGGATCGCGGTATAATACTTTTACTTTTCGTTCGCGCTAATCAAAAATCAGTGTCAAAGTCGTCATAAACTCGATATGTTCTCAATAAACGAATAATAGATTCTCGAGTTTACTCTCTTATAGATGGAGAAATTTAGCTTACAATTTTTTCATACGCACCATGCGTACAGATAAAATTAGTGAATAAATCATTATTGTTCCGTAAAAATAATTCGATCGTAAATATAGTATAACTTAATCGAGCTCTAGAACACAAATATTACAAAAAAAAATTGTTATTAATTTTTCAATGAATACATATATTACGACGAATCTCTACACTACTATATGTTTAATTAAAGAACGCCCAAATAAAAAAAAAGGTGGTACTTCTATACGCAGGTGGACAATGGCCAAAAGAACTTAAATCTTCAAAATTTAAGGCTTGCCTATAGCATAGCTCATCACATATCGGTCAGGAACTGAAGTTTGGTTCGAATATTTATTAGAAGTGTTTAAAAATTCGAGAATAAAGGATCGTCGGTCGTTATACGCAAAATTAACAAACACCTAATAAGTATCTGCAGCATGCCTTCAGTTGAAGATACCTTTCATGTCTTTTCTTCGATAATGTATGTAACATCCAAAAGGAAGCTTCAGCGGCCTTATGAAGTACACATATTCTTGATATTCAGCATGAAATTCTGATTTGGGGTAAACATTTCTGTTCGTCTGTGCGTCTGTGTGGTGTGTGTTTTTGGCACTCTCCTAGTCGCGAACGTGAAGATATCGACTTCAAATTTGGTAGAAACATTAGAAGTTTCTGCACGCAGGTTGGTATTGAAACTGGGCCAAACCGTTCGGAGCAGAAGCGTGCAGTGGAGCGTACATTGAACGGAACTCCGTTTTTCTTAACAAAAATTGTTGGGTTTTTGCTCGTTACTCGGGAATTATTAAAGTTAGAAGGCTGCAATTTTTCACATTTACTCTACCCTTTGCGTGCAAAAATGAAAAAAATCGGCCTAACCTACCCACCTGAAGTTACAATTAAAATGGGTTAATTTTGAAATGAATATGATAGACGCCGCGTTTAATTTTTTCTTAATAATCGCAGTGACATGGGTATCAAATAAAGGAACTTGGGGAGTAAAATGCGAATAGCATAATGGTGGGTATGCGAAATTCGATTCCCGCCGAATATAATTTTCTACCTTGTTTACTTTTTAACTGTCCAGTAATTTCAGTCAGTCCATTAAGAAAATCAATTGGTAAGACCTCGCTTATATAAAATTTATTATTCTATGGGCTTTCTCAGGAAATTAAAAAGCAAACGAGACTGCAAGAATATATGTGAAAAGTTGGCTAAATAGGTTTGCATTTAGTATTAGAGAGGGGAAAGGGAGACCCAAGACAAGAATCGTTGTTTATTAAAATTTGAAAAATCTGCTTAGGTGGGAAGTAGATTTAAATTACTTCCCTGCCTGACGGAATACAGTGAACAAAAAAATATATAAAAACAAAATACTTTCATTCTATAATAAATTTGATTGACATCCCTCAACGTAGGTACTCGTACCGTAGTTGTCAGTTCAGATTCATTGGAAATAAAAATTTGATTCCAAACATAAAATAATTGACGCAACGGAAAACGAAATATAAAAAATAACATAATAATAAATCGAGATGAAAATTTTTCTCATAATATTGCTCGTTTTATATTTCTTAATTGGAATCGTTCTGATGTTTCTGATTTCTGACCGGATTCATTGCAAGTCCATATGGTACTACGCGAGTAGTTATGCAGACTTACCTCGCGAACCGGGCCTGTTTGATGCTATTAATACCGTTGTAATGAATGTTACGGAAAGAGCACGGAAGATAAATCCCAATAAAAAAGGTGTTAAATCAGACGAAATGGTTTTGCCAATAAGCACTGCTGATGAACGAAAAGAGATTATACCTCCACCCGAAGAAGTACCTATGGGCAACGTGGCACCGAGAAAAAACCTAAAAAAACTGCCCCGAAAAAACTGTACAGAAGTGAAGAAAATCTCGAAGAAAGCATTATTTTAAGCGATAATTCTAATCATTTGGAGGAAGACGAATCTTCTAGTTTAGTTCTTCGAAATTCTAAAAAGGGTGACGAACCGAAAACTAGACCTGGTAAAAGTTTAGAAAATGAAGATGAAACCATAGACAAAACCGAACAAAAACGTGAAATTGATGTGTCAACCGAAGATGATACAATTGCAGGTGACGCAATTGATGGCGAAAAAAAACAAATCGATCCCATTGGCATTACTGAAGCTCATGATACTAGTACAGATACCGATAAAGTTGACTTCAATAGCAAACATAGCGTGAATGACAAACCTAAACGCAGTAGGCAAAGAGATAGTGAAGGAATAGACGAAAACCGTGCAGGAATTTCCTTCGATAGAAATATAACCGAAGACGCTGACGGAATTTCACCCGACGAAACCATTACTGAAAACCGTGATAAAATGTCGGCCGATGTAGACGCAGATGATAACCGAAAAGAATTTTCACCCGACACAATCAAACAGAAACGCGAAATGAGCTTACAAAAGGAAGCCAGTGAAGAAAATGATGTCGAATATGAAGACGAAGACAAAGGTGAAGACGAAAATAAAGATAAAGATGAAAATGAGGATGAGGATGAGGATGAGGATGAGGATGAGGATGAGGATGAGGATGAGGATGACGAAGGCTATGGCGATGAAGACGCAAACAAAAACGTCGACGACGATCGCGATAAATTTGAATATGAAGGCAATGTTAAACTTGGAATCTATGATCAAACAATTGGATACGAGAATGAGACCAGAACTGGTAATGCAATTAAGATTAACAAAGATGTCATTATTGTAGAAGAGGGTTTTGAAGTGTTACCCCAGCCACAAGCATACGGTGATTTCCAACTACGTTTCTGCAATAATCCCCTTCACGGTATATTAAGCGTATTCACAACTCTTATCATTGGATTTAGTGAGTTTAATAAGACTGCGCTTTTCCTTTTTAAACCGAAATATTTCATAAATCAAAGTGCGCTATTGTACTTGTTCATTTGCAGGTATCATACTTTTTCGTCTCTTCATAAATAAGCAAACCAGAAAAATAAAAGGCATACACATGTTGATACAGATTATCGCTATAATCATATTAGCCGTAGCCATATGGATAAGTAAAGATTCGGGATATAGTACTCCTCGTTCATTTCTCGATCTTCATGTTTACGGCGGTTGGATAACCTTCGTCTTACTTTGTCTCCAGGTGATGATATATTTATTCACTTATATATTTATATCTTACTATAATCTTGATTTTATTCTCCACTGTTCATTATCGCCTTACAGCTATTCGCTGGACTAATCATTTACACGTTCTGTTTTAAAAAAGGCAATATGCGGCAGTTCATGGCCCCATTTCATGACATTGTCGGCATTTTCATATTCATTTGCCTGGTAGGATCTTGCATATCTGGAAAGCGCGGCTTAAGAAACGATTACACACACCTAAATATGACAGTGTACTACTTATTGACGTATTTAGCTTTTGTAATCATTTTGTATATTTTACTGAGTCCTTACTATGAATGGGCCTTGGTAAGTTGTTATTGGCAACGAATAAGAACATCTCGTACTAAACATTACTTTAACGTTCATCACAGGTGGGTCCAATGTAATGGAAGAAAAAAGATGCTTTCCCTTTTGTTCTTCGATTGAATTAAATTTGAATTTTTATTATGTCCCTTTAAAAATATTTTTTTTGGTTTGTATCTTGCTTTTTTCTTCCGATAACTTTAAAAAATTTTCAGTTAATTTATGATAAAATACTATTTATTCAATTAGTAAAAACTTTCAACACAATAATTTAGCTGTGTTTTTAACTTTTTCATTCAAGTTGAGTAGGAAAAATTCACCAAATTTTATAGCATGAATTTAGGCTCCACACATATAATGCCTTTTATAAATGACTTAAGCAAATCTATTCTCGTTGATGATGTGAAAAAGGCTATTATTGCAAAGAGAAACAAAAGATCACCATTCGCAATTAACTGTCGTATATATGTCGGAAACGTATTGAACATTCCCCAAAAATTTCCCACAATTTGGACAGTAAGCTTCGCTCTATGTGTACAAAAAAGAGGATACTCCAAATTAGGCTTTCGGTAATCGAATTGAAACAAAAACCCCAACACTAGAAAACGACAGTTGGATTATTGTATATGCAGAGTCTTTCTAATTTAATGGACTGCTAGATGCTTATTCCATCGTAGATACCACAGGACGACAAGTTCTGCTTAATCGTATACTTCACAAAGGTGCGTCAACTTTCATAACTGAACCCAGAATTATCCTTCAAGGTATGAACCTTGCTCATAAAAACAAATTCAAAAATGTTGTTTTCATTGATAGTTTGTCTGCATTCAACGCTATCGGGAATTCCTCCAATTCAAGCTGGAGCATCATTAACAAAGTAAAGAATATCATCAGGGTTAAGATTAAAACGTTCTTGATACCCGGTCATATCGGGTTATTCGGAAATGAACAAGCTGATCGAGCGACGAACACTGCTGTTTGTGCATCTCCGATTATAGACGATATCATAGAAAACTTGAATCTTCAAAGATACATTGCAAGGAAAGCTAAAGAAAAAATTATAGAAACAAATCATTTACAATACTATTGTGACACCTATTCTTCTGTGAGAACTCACCTAATTACTCCCTACATTATATCCCACAAGTGTTGAGAAACTCAAGATAAAAACATTTTCGACAATTCGCCATAACCGTACAAATGGAACACACCAATGGATCTTAAAGAGGTCTCTTTCTTCAATCCGCAATTGTGGCTGAATTGTTGCAATAAGGCACTTGCTTTGTGATTGCCTAAATTTTTCATTTTTTAAAAGAATCACAGTCAGACGTACGGACATGCTGAAATCAGCCACAGAACATCATACATAATACGTTGCTTTATGAAAATTCCTAGGGTCAATGTGTAATTTTCTAAAGTAAAACCGATAACTTATATTGCTAATACCCAATTTATTGTTTAAGGATTTATTTCATTAGTTCAAAAAAATAATAATATGATTGAAAAAATTACTTGTGGGACAACGCCATATTAAGTTTGTGCGGGCCTATGTAACGCCCAGAAGAACTTGAGATAGACCCACCTTTCATTCGGATAATGATTCAGAATCTAAGCTTGTCTGTCCATCCGTGCGTCTAATGTTTGTCCATATTTTTTATTGAACCTAAAGGAAAGAATTTCCGAGATATTTTGAGGAAATTCGGTACACTGGCGTGTTTTGGCCCAAGGACTAACGCTATCAAAAATGATTCGGGTCGGACCACTTTTGCGACTACCACTCCTTTCTCGACCCCATACTTTGATAAATCGTAGTAATAATGTAATTTTCAGAATTTTGGAACAAAAATTGCTTAATCATAGTAAATTAGTGTGAGAAGTTTGGATTGGGCGGCGCAATTTGAACCCCTTGCCATATAACCATTCGCACGCAAACTGAATCTTTGTGCATTCTTTGCATTTGTATATTACATATCTCTTTAATTATATATCTATGCACTCTAGCGAAATTATTTCTTGCGTGAATTTTGCGAAACCGATATATATCCGCAAGAAAAAAGAAAAAGGAAAATAGCTGAAGGGAAGAAGAGTTGATTTTATTGACAAAAAGAAAAAAATCTTATGGATATTTTTTTACTTGTATAAAGTCCTAAGCTTTCCACGTGCCTGTGTTCATATTCTCCGTTATTCTTTCAATTTTCCTATATTAATAGGATCACAAAATTCTGAATCCAATTCGACGGTATGCAAAGCGAAGGGCTGATGAAATGTGGTGACATTCAGTGTTACCACCATGCAATATAACATCATTTGAAGATTTTTTGCGAGCAATACATAAGTACTACCTTGATGGCGCGGAAATATTGGCATCTCGCGACTCTGACAATCGTATAAAAAATAACCGCCATCAGGGCCAGGTACGAAGCCAAATGCTAAACAACGTTTCTGACATTGTACGATGCCCAGTTGGAAATGGGAAAAGAAGTACATTAACGCCTCTGCGAGATTCATTTGCCTTGGTGTTGGATGCGCATATAATTTACCAGATGCCACATGTTCGATATGCACACGAAAATGTATCGAATCTAGCCAGCAATCAGCATTTAAATCATCTATAGTAAAATGATAATTTTTCGACTTATTCACGCCTAAGCTTTGCTCAAAGTATCGATCTCCGTTTATCACTACCGAGTCTAAAATTGGTGGCGTCCACTCACAGATCGTATAAATTCTTGTGGCACATAAGGCCATAACGCAACATGCCAAACTCTGTTTACCGCGATTGTATTCTGGAAAGACATCAGATATCGGATGCAAGTTACCCCACAGTGATAATAATATACCATCAATTTCAATGTCGAAATTTTTTGAACGGGATGTGGTTAACTGACGATATTGCCCTAAAGTGTTTCTCTTAATCAAACGACTCCAAAGTGGTAAAGTGTCTCGTAACCATTCTCTACTTTCATTATGAGCATATTCGGATTTATTATCTTTATCTTTGCGTAGCCACATTAGAGTGGGATTTTGTAAGATATAAGGACGCCGTATCGGATTCTTGTTAACTATCGAAACAATCTGTTGATCCATAATTTTTTCAATAATATCCGAACTAAAAGCCGAGAATTTTTTATAACGCCGAAATCAAAAGCCAACAATTTTTTTCACTAAATTAATTTTAAAGTTACAAAGCATTCAACGAAATCTGATGAGAATATTTTCGAAAAATTTTTCCACATATGAAAAAAAAAATAGAAAATCACAATAAACAGAGTGCTCACGATCAAAATTAGCACGTAAGAACAAGATGAAATACAACACTGCAACAAATTCTGCCACTATTTTTAATCAACTAGACGGAAAAAATTTTAAATGATTGCAAAAAATTATATAATTTACGATATTTTCTAAAATTTAAGATTTGGTTCAAGCGTCGTTCGTCTTCTCAACATAAAATATTTATCAATATTTCGCTTCGTACATAGGCGCGACGCACACGTCCGGCGGACAATAGGATAGACGTACAGATAGAGTTATCGATTCGTCAAATAATGTTGAGCTGATTGGTATGGTAGGAGATGGCGTTATCTTGTGTCAGTCGTTCCACATGTCTCGTGTATCTGGAAAAACTTAATATACCCTGTATCGCAAACGGTGTAGCAAATGAAAAAAGTAATGGAATCCATCACCGAAGAAATTTTTCAAACCGCTTCCAACACACAAAAGGAAAGTTAGACCTCTCCGTGCGCCCCCGTGGATATGTGTGATGGATGCTTTCCTGTTCGCAAAAATGCAACTGCCGGGTTCAAATGTGGTAAAAACATTGAAACTCACACTCAAATCGATTTTGAAAATTTTACAATTAGTGTTAAAGGGCACGCCTGCAGTATAGCGGGAATTGAGAAAAACCCTTTTTTCATCTCTTCTTCACGCATATTTTAGAGTATCTATACAGTAATGGAAAAATTCGGTCAACTCCAGTCGAAATATCGAAATTTCATATTTTATTTGTTTTGTTGTGTTGTTAAGAAAAATGTACTAAATGCAAAAGATTCAACCATAGCCGAATATAATTTCCTTACTTGTTATATTTTCGATAGAATAATTAATCTTGGACCGAAAAAGTTATAAGGTTAAAAGTCAAATAAGAACAAATGATGGTAAAATTTGTGGCATCACTTTAATCCTTTCGTCTCACCCTCACTAAGGCTGCAATACTAAATTCATCTTGAACTATTCGGAAAGAGAGGTAAAAACAATTTTATCAAGACGTACGATTTTTGAAACCGGCATACAGCAACAACAAATCTCATTTTTTTCGTTCAAGTTTTTTACAGTATCTTTAAAACAACATTCAACAACAACAATTGCACAACAAAGGATTTGTTCGATAAGTTAATTTAAACATTTTTTATTAATAGAAGAGTGCCTTCACGTTGGTTGAAAGTTTAGCTTCTTCATTCATACACGCGCGAATCGTACAAAAATCGCTATACTTTAAACACCGTACGTACGTCACCAGATAGAGGAACGTATGTTAGACGAACTCTTTTTTTTTTTTCTTTTAATTAAAAGTTGGATCAGTTAAACTGCTTGCCACAGAGCTTCTTAAATTGATAGTGTCTTGCGAGAATGGCCCCGGTGTTGCCATCTTTTAATACTTTTCAGAAATATATACACTTTTTTTTAATATCTAAATACACGCGACCTCCCGCAATATTATTATCCTGCTACCTTTCCATCTATTCAAAAAAAAAAAATGCCAAGCAAACACTGTGTCATACACTACATAATTTGTGGTAGAAGGGTATATTAAATTTGTGCGGATGTATGCAGTAACAAGAAGAACGTAAGATAGACTTGGCTATTAATATACCGATCTACATTTGTTTGTCCCTGTTGGTTTAAAAATTAGCTATATTGACGTATTTTGTTCGAAGGACAAACGCTATTGCAAATGGTTCAGACATCAGGTCTCACTTTGAATAGTAATTATATGATTAACTATCATTATATGAGTAACTGTAGGGTATTTAATAGTGGGTTGTGGCCCACTATGGTGGCCCACTATGGTGTTCTCATTTATTTTCGACTGTTACCGTGAAAATCCTTATATTGTACATAATGCAATTATATCCAATAATGCCTTACAATCACTTGCATCCATATCGCGCGTTACATACATTCATGCATATATTCAGTAAATCATTTATAGAATTTTTGAATTTGCTGATAAAATGGACAGGCACACAAGGAAGCTCTTTAAGAGAACATAAAAAATTAATAATAAAGTGTTTAACACGAATACCCATAAGTTGTAGATTTTACAATTAATTAAAGAAAAAAAATATATAATTGAAAAATATTTTATAAGAATACGTATAAAGAAAACAATATAATAAATAAAGAGCATAGTTAGTTAAACATACATATATCAAATGTCACAACGGACCGATTTTCTTTACGCCAGGGTATAAGTTACGTGCAGTAATATCAACGAATATGTTCAAATATAGTAACGTGGTAAGGAATTTTATTGAAAGCTTAAATAAATGCATTGAAGCACTTATGTATGAGTACGACATGAAGGCCCAGCGTCTTACTGTTTGGCATTCAGAAGCATCAGCGGCAACCGCCTATGTGTGTAATTGCGACTGCAATTATCCATAGAGGAAAGTTTATGTACGTGGCCACTAAGTCTCTCTCTCTCTCTCTCTCTCTCTCTCTCTCTCTCTCTCTTTCTCTCTCTCTCTTTCTCTCTCTCTCTCTTTCTCTTTCTATTCCTCTCGGTCCCTTCATTGTAATAGACGTTTGACTGAATGAATCGCATCTTTTTTTTTTTATTTCAACCGGTAATTTAGTATTGTGTATGTGTATAGATGCATCAGATTATATCCATCATTACAGGAAATAAATCATATTGAATTAATCATTACGTTCGTAAAGAAAGAGAGACATAATAAGCGATCTAAAGAATATTGTTTTCTGGGATGATTTAATTATTGCAACACTTTTGTTGTCGTCGAGATTGAATTTTTATCATGGTGGGAATGTTTCATTGAACACAGCACTTGGTTATGAGGCAGGGTGAGACTTTCGATATATCGATTGCATATCGTATTGTATCATAAAAAAGAAATCGTACATATTTTTGATAGAATTTGCCAGGTGATGTATAGGTGTTTGTATACCATAAACCCTTTGTTGATATGACGATTTTTTAGCAATTATTAGTGAGCGGTTAGTGCAAATTTAGTTTCTTATTAGCAAATTCGACACCGAAGATTTTATTGAGACAACATTTAAGACTTGAAAATATATATAAAAATTTTTGAAAAATAATTTAAGAATATTTGCTGAAATGATCAGCTTCTCAGATCGGAAGTGAATTGACACAAGACACAATGAATGCTGTACAATTTTCGTCAGTGTCAATAGCGGAATCGATATGTCGAAATCTATTTGCGATTACGCTTTCCAAAACTTATTTACCGATATAAGTTTGTAAGGAAAAAGATAAAGAAAATATTGTATATTTTCTTTTCAAAACACTGTGTAGGGTATATATAAAAATTGTTTTTAATTTTCTTTTATTATTAAAGTTCTTAGCTCAAATTCTAAAATGAGTATAATCGGCGTAAAGATTGGCCTATAATTACTAAAAGGCCATATATTTATGCAAATACTTACAAAGTGCTGCCAGACTGGACAAATGTATATTAAAATATTCACTAATGGGTGGACACCAAATACTTATTATATTGAGCGAATGGATGTTCACTCTATGGATGTAGATATTGTGCGCGAATTGATGCTGGTGAGTATTCAAACATTCAGTCCAAACACAATATAAACTTTTCTCTGCTGCGCCTGCAATAGGGAGTGTATTCGATGCTTAGAATCTTTGTAATCAGTTAAAATGTGCATCGGAAGCGTTGTAAAATACCTTGATCAGCATAAATAGTTGATTGTTGTTGGCAAACATTTTTTTACAAACCGAAATAGATCTCAATGTTTTTATTGTGTGAAAATCGATCAAACACGTTTTAAGATATCATATCATTTAGAGGACGTCCTTGATAATAAGCGAAATTCAATCCAAGTCACTTATAAATCTTCTTTCTTTTTTGTTAATTTACCCAATTACTTTTGCGGTCCAATCAAGTTATATGAAGGGGGAAATTATATTGTACACAATACACGAATCGGGTCCGTGATAAGTGGCCATCAGCTAATGTATAGGCCGCGAGAATTCTAATTAACACCTAAGCATATCGAAAGGTTTATGAAATCATTCAGGAAACTAGAAAAGCTAAGAATTTTATATGAAAATCATTCAACACATCATTCTTGACACCTGGTGAACGTTCAATTATTTTTTCATTATTTAAAAAAAGAAATAAATAAAAAAAAGCATCGCTTCTCTTAACCTTTCCTCAAATACATTCGCCAAAGCAATAATTCGTTAATATTATGCAATACTAGAATAGTGACTGATTAGCGAGCGTGCGTAAAATATTTGGGCGATGATATTCTGAAGTTCGCTGAAATTCTAGCGAAATCGAATGATATCCAATTCTAACGCATTGTTCATATAGGTTAACCAATGCAATGAGTACATGTGTGTGGGACACTTTGCAACTGCATTATAATTAGTTTAAGTATTATTGAGCCAGATAGCAAAGATCACGTTAATTAATTCCAATGCCAGTTTATGCGTACAGAAATTAAAAACTCAAAGGATTCTAAGAAGCTTGATCTCTTACAGGGGCTTTTACCTACATGTATGTAGACATATCGCAGGCAAACGCAATCAAATTGTGTCGATGAACGATGCATTGAAATTGCACTACTAAGTTTGTAAGTTGATTTTTCGTATCTAATATTATCGGACATGGTGAGGCTGTAGGTCTATTCCGACATGTGCTCGAGTATAAACTTGTACAGCAGACCGAAGATGAACTACTACCATCGCAACATGGTAAGCACTTTGCAATACGATGTGGATTGCGCCATCCACTCCTCATATAAAATCTTTTTTTGCAAAAATTGCTTATATAAACAAAAATTTTCGATTTTTAATAGTTTTTAATAAATATATAATTAAAAGATAGTATGTTGGACTCATAAATGAATGTGGAAGACTTGGGTAAGATGAGATCATTTTTAAAGATTCTTACAAGAAATAAGCTCTATAGAGCAAAAAGGTTTAATTTTTAATACTTTTTGATCAAAATTGAACGAATATAATATAAAAAAATCGATATAAAAGTGAATTGTGGCGCTTTTCGCACTTTTGGACTGCACGTTAAATAGAAGATCTAATGAACAGCAAGCATTTATATGATAGAAATGTTAACTTTGTTAAATGTTAGATGATATCGGCCCATATTCTAGTTATTTTAAAACCTAAAACATGGCAAAATATATATAAAAAATTTGGATGTAGCGCTTGTGCAATTATCTATGAAATACTGGCAAATTGCACAAAAATATAATTTTAAATATCGTTTATTACTTACGCGTACGTGATACCGTGTATTATAATTTCAAAATTTATTTCAATTATCCACCCGAGCACTATTACAGAGAATACGCGTATTAGCTATTATCTCTCTTAGTATTATTTATGCAATAATAGCATGCAATTGGCATACCATTCTTCACATATGTCCGATATGTCGCATATGGGATATGTTAAGCACGTATAGTGTACGAGCGTATTTTACAATTTGAGCAATTTGCATATTTGTACAAAATCAATGCTATCATAAATGTTATGTTTATGTCAAATGCTTTCGCTGTCATAGCATGTTACGGTTATAGTATATATCGTGGATATATTGGTAAGGCAAAAGGTGAGAATGGGCGCAATTCAAATACACAGGACAGAGGCACAGTCTACATTTAACTTTGTGCGAGTCGTAGGAACACCAAGACATTTTTAGCTAACTGGACTGCTGATTCGGAAAATCCAAAAAATGACCCGAATCGTTTCGGCAAACTAATTTAAACATTTTTTATTAATGCACGATTCATTTGTTTGGCAATCGCATAAAAACCAAAAATGTTAAGAATCTCCTCCAGGTTTCTAAACGATAAATGTAAACATGTAGATTTTTTTTTATTTTTTATGATTTAAATTTGATCCAATTACAGAATCCCTTCAATCAAAAATTCTCCGTTAGAATGGTCACAGTGTTGCCATTTTTCAAAAATCGCGATTTCCCAAACTCTTAAATACCTGCTTAATATCATCGCAAATCATTATTTTATTAATTTTCCTCCTATCCCAAAAAAAAAAAAAAGAAGCCACAACACATTTTTTAAACACTGACTTGCTCCTTTAACATCTAAGACATTGAAGCGAAATGAGAGAGAAAGTCTTGATCCCTTTAGAGTTTGTGGTTTGCAGTTTGTTTTTTTTTTTTTTTCTTGTAATAAATTCCAAATACCTTTAAGGGCTCATTTGAATAGAGGTATAAAACCTCTTTACCCTATTCGGACTTCATATAGATTGAGAAAGCGCTGGATGACCGAAGATTCGACTTAAGCCGAACAAAGTTTCTTTGTTATACTATCTGCAAGACCAAATGAGCTCTCCATCTTCGTAAACGTAGGTACCTAAAATTTGTGTGAGAAGATTTTATACTTCGTCTTAAGCATATATACAATGTGGCGATGTATTAACAAATGCTTAAACATTAAAAAAAAAATATATATATATATATATATTTTAATTTTTTTTTTGTTTTTGCGTTTGATTTTGTGATTGTTTCTTACGTGAAGGCCATTTCAATACTAGATTTGTTAGAAAATGATGCTGGTATAAATACCGTTGGGATTTAATTATTTCTAACAGTTACAATTGAAAATTCTTGCAATTAACTTAAGATATATAAGAAATTTCTTTAAAATATTTTCTAAGAAATATTACACGAAATGGTGAGTTTTATTTACTAAAAAGAATAATTAATTCAGTGTAAGAAAATCGTTAAAGTGTATTTTTTTATTTTTTTTTTTTTATTAAAAAAATTATCCACAAACTTACAGAACACTTTTATCATATGTGTGGTTAGTTTTAGTGTCAACTTTGCCTTCGCGGCTGACGAAATGTTACCTTATTTTCTGCGACAATACGATCATCATTATCGCGTTCAGCCAGTTAATAGTAAGGGCCAGCAACTACGTCAAGCATCATCGGATGGTGTTGAAACCATTATAGAAAAGCATGAATTGTTTGAATTACCCACGCAAATAGAAATCATTAGAGAAGGCCATCCTTTTTTTATTGGGCAAAGCGAGAAAAACGAGCAAACACCAAAGTCGAAGAATATGATAACGAACGATAAGAAAGCTAAAAATCAGTTCATAGTGTCTGTGCAATTCGAAGAATCCGATAGCTTACAGACACCGCAAGCATCCAATGGAATGCTTAAGCGTAACCAGTATTTGCCAAATGTAGAAGACGTTGCTAAATCTGGCAAAACCACAACTGAAATGCCAACAGTTTTAACCATGAACGGTGACGGTAACAGCAATAGCGATAGCAAAAGTGACGGCACAACTTTGACCACAAGTAGTAAAATGTCATCGCACGAAACAAAGGAAATGATAGACATATCTACCTCTGCACCGCAAGCTAATTCACATCAGGTGGCCATTAGTGAAATATCTGCTAAACAATATTTAATAAAATCTAGTGATAATAACATGAACATGTTCGATACCGCTCTACAACACAATCAACAACGCCAACTCCTTCCAGATTATCATATGCGACAAATGTTTCATCAACAGCAACAACAGCAGCAGCAACAGCAGCAACAGCAGCAACAACAACAACAGCATACCATATTAAATGCTATAGAGAGAACGGAGCAACGAAATCAAATGGCAACAGCATCTGAGGAACCAGCTTACGATACTGACATTAAGGAGTATCGCCACAAAGCCGGCGAAAGTAGGTTACGACGTATTCGTTTGCGTATTTAAAGTTCAATTGACTATTTTGCTATTTTCATTGTTGTTGTTATCAAAATCGTTGGCTTAGTATTGCAATCTCTTTTGTTAGAAAATATATAAAAATTACATACAATTCTCTGCCATTCAAAGACAAATGGTTCGTACATTTTTTTTTTCGTTATCAACTACGTCATAGGAGATGATGAAATTTGGCATTTACGTGGTCACATGTATCGAAAATCATGTAGACCTTGATAACACATAAAGTCTGAAAGCATAATCAAGCAGAATTTCTTGACCATAACGGGAAAATCTTAGAGATAAGAGACTCCTTAACGGAACGTTCAAAACGATTCTTTCTTTAATTATTTGTGACGACTGCGTTTTCAAAATTCAAAAATGCAATAAACTAAAATGTTAAGCCAGACATTGAAGAGCTAACAGGACCTTGCGGCGACTTTTTCAAAATAGGTTGTTACGTGAGGAGTGGCCCAAAAAAACAATAGAAATGCGGTGCGTTGTTGTACCAAAACTCGTCATTACCCGTGGTCGATAAAGGTACTTTTCGATTGGGCAGACACCCACTAGGCTGCAGCCGCCACGTCCCTATGTCTTCGTCTTTCCGCGCTTCGTTTGTCCGCCACCGTGACACAAATAGTGGATATCCACTGAGTGATTACGTCACATTAAAAAGAAAATAATTGAGCACAAATCAAGAACGCAGACGATTCAAATCGATTCAGAATTATTTTCTATATGAATAATTGTTTCGTCTATATGTCGTGTTAATATGCCCTCCTATGATAAGAAGTCTAATATTTCAATTTTCATCTAACGTACATTATTACCTGCGTTTAACATATGAGTGCAAATGCATGATGAAAATGTGAACCTGTAATCATTCCAAGACGTAATGATTCGCAAAAACATGTTTTGTCTTAAATGTGGCGGAAATGTATTTGTGTTACGGACGTTGTCGTCAACATCGCAATACGTGTGAGCGTAAGAAAATGTAAGGCGAGGCTCGCGCTTCTTCTGGAAAAAAGTAGCGGGCTCCTGTTACATACAGGTAGTATACGAAAGTGAAAATATTTTCTAGAAATCTTTAAAAAATATTGTTGCGCCTTTTTTTTATGTGCTTTACTTTTTTTAAATTATATTGAATAAGTTTGAGAGGACAACAAATACTTTGAAAATCAAACGAAACTTTTAAATAACTGAAAACATACGCGTATGCACAATTTTTCTCAATTAACATCAAATTTTTTCCATTCCAACTTTGGCCAATTTGCCTGTTGGCTGTTGCTTATAATGAGAGGAAAAAAAATTACTTTTTTAGTCGGTCTGGATTTTTTATATTTTTCTTCTTCTATGGCGGCATCTTCAGTCAATCAATTTACCTTATGCATGGTGAACATGGTATTGTAATAAGGAACATTTAGAGTGACCGCTACGCAGTAAAGCACCATTTCCAAATGCATAGTAGGCACCCTGCTCTTTATGGAAAACAGGATTATCATGGGATTGACAATCGAACATAAAATAAACGCCATTGCGACCGGGTGTACATCCGATAGCTACATATTTGTTCAAGCATTCCAAAATTCTATTTCGCCCTCGGCTAAATTCATGCGATTGTAAGTGGGACGACTCTACAATTTGCCATAGACCACACGCTCGATATGAACTGGGAAAGGTAAATTCTCTAAAAAAGCATTCAAAATTCACATCTTCTATGCACAAATTGTAATCCTTACATTTAATTTTACTTAAGCTCTGTTCGGGATAATGATTACCGTTAATAACAATCGAGTTCAAGAGCTGAAGGCTCCAATCAATGAGCTGCACACAATGTACAGAACATGCTAAAACCGGCTTGCCCCGGCTGTTTGGCTCAAAGACGGAGGCGCTTGGATGCAAAATACCCCACAATGACCACAGACGATCTGGGATTTCAATATCGTAGCTTTGGAGTTTAAAAATCTCAGTACCGAGGCAAATTGTGCTAATACTACGTAGTTTAAGGCGACTTCTTGTTGGCAAACGCAGCGTCAGTCAGTCTCTATTCTTGTTTTGAGTACATTTAAATGTACAGTCGACGATGTCTTCAGCATGCAGAAGTGATGGTAAAATAGTTGCTTTTTCCCTGGTCGTGTTTTTCTCAAAAACAATTTCCTTTTTTTTCAAATTTATTTTTTAGACTAATTTTGACATGACAACAAAGATCCGAAAAATAAAATAAAAATATGACATATTTAACCTAGGAACACTTACAGTATAAATTATATTAAGAAGACATTCAGTATATATATTTAGATACACATAAAAATTCTATAATTACTTTATAATATTTAGTACAGAGATTGCAATAGTAATAAAATGAAAGTTTCACGATCCCGCTGCTCCGTTTTTTTAATACTATCGCAACCAAACATTGGTTAATTGGTTAAATTTCCTCGGTTTGTTCTGCTGTCTCTTCTTTAGTTTTATCCTCTTCTACGGAAGCACCGTCAGCCAACATTTCAACCTTGTGTATGGTGAAGAGTACATTATAATAAGGAACATTAAGAGTGACAACGATGCAGTACAACAACACTTGCAAATGTTTAGTTCGCAGCACATACGAGGCACCCTGACCTTTGGGGAAAATAGGATGATCGCGGGATTGACAGTCGAACATAAAGTAACCGCCATCATGGCCGGGTATGTAACCGATAGCTAGACATTTGTTCAAGCACTGCAGGATGCCAAATTGAAAGTAAGTGAAAAAGTACATTAGTCCCTCGGCCAAATTCATACGATTGTAATAGGGACGACTGTACAATTTTCCATAGACTACATGCTCGATATGAACAACAAAGCGTAGATTGTCTAACCAGCATTCTAAATTCAAATCCTCTATAGAGAAGTTGTAATCTTCGCATTTAATGTCACCCAAACTTTGTTGATGGTAACGATTGCCATTGATGACAATTGAATCCAAGAGCTGAGGACTCCAATCAATGAGGCGGTAAAGGCGAGCTGCACACAAAGCAACCACAGAACATGCCAGAAACTGTTTACCCCTGGTGCTAAGCTCAAAGACTGGGGCACTTGGATGCAAAGTACCCCACAGTGACCAAAGACGTGCTTCAATTTCGATATCATATTTTTTGAATTTTGAAATGCCCATGCTACGATAGCGACCGGCAGCATTGCGTCGATTGAGACGACTCCATACTGGCAAGCAATGCTCAAGCCAGGCAATGCTTTCATTATGAGCACATCTAGCAGTTTCTTCTACATCGTTGGTTTGACATGGTGCCATGCCAGTGAGTAATGTCAACACATGAGTATTTTGTGGCGATTTCTTGTACGATATAATATCCATCACATGAAAAGTGTATTCATAATCTTCCTTCCAAGTGGGACTACAACTCCTCTTATCCATATATTGTAGCATGGATTGAATATCGGCAAACAGTATCCATGAGGCTGTGTTACGCTCACCATATTTTTTGGTACCTCTTGGCAACTTTGGCATTTTCTGCTTCGACGCGTCAGTGGTTCCTTCCTCCTCCTTTTCTGTCTCTTGACTTGTGGTCTCCATTGATGGATAAGGATCAAATAAATGATAGTATTCATCACGAAATATGGTATATGTACAATTCGCTGTATGTAACATCATGTACTTGCGCATAGTGGTTGCGCGTTCTAATTGTTTCCTCAAATTTATTCCCATTCCCATAGGTTCGAATACCCTAATCATAATGTTAAAGGTATATTCGTCAACGCTAACATTTTTCAAAACACGCTCATATGAGGTGCTCATATCTTCAAGCTTCTCGGTTAAGATTGTCGCACTATCAATCAACTGATCTATACGTTGGGAAGTCCATTCATTTAGAGGACGCAAAATAGTATAAAGAATGGCCATGGTGCTGGCAAAGAAGCAAGGCTTAATTTTATCCAATAAACATTCAGTGCGATTACTAAGCGCTTTGCTACCTTGGATTTTGTACAGGTAATCTTTTTCACGTAAACGGTAGCCGTAAACCACAGGTCTAGGACGAACGAATTCGTCCTTACTTTTTGGAATCTTAGTGCCAAATTTATGCTTAGGTTTAATGTCGCATGGGTCTTCTTCCGCAACAGTTTCTTCTTGGCCTTCTTCGTCTTGACCACCCTCTTCTCTAGCTTCTTCATCAAGTTGACTTTCATCGGTGGGTGGTGGCCGTGGTTTCGGCTTATCTTTTCTAACAGCCTTACGTTTGCCCTTGCGATCTTCTTGATATTCCGCCTTTGCATCTAAGAATTCCTTGATGCGAGCATTTTCTTTACTCAGCTCACTGTCTAAGAATTGCATCTTTGCAAGTTTGCCCATTTCAGCCTTTTTATAATAATCTAATTCGGTTTTATAAAGATTTTCTTGCTGATCTGAAGGCCAAGCCCTGTAGCGTCCAAATGGCTCGGGCGTTGAATCGACGACCTTAAGAGCAACCACTACATAATGAGTGATGTCACAGCCTTGTGGGTTGCACCCATACTCGATGCGCCTGATCAGAGAATCGAGCTCTACAAAGCGTAGTAAGCAGGCGGGTCCGGCGTTATTTTTTCTATACCCTACCGCATTGACAGGGAAGCCAACGAACATGTATAAGAAATTGTACCGTTTCACTATCAGACAGCAAAAACGCTGACATATAACTATCATACGATTATAATTTATTAAACTCTCTAGTAGAACTTGTCGCAGAGATTTTTGTATATTGGATTTGATGGTCTTATGCACACGTATGTCGTAAGTGCGTTGGCCTATCGTCACGCGGGGTAATTTTTTCGATAAGAATGCGCCCAAGGCGTACTGATAAACTTGAAATTCTTCACTAAATGAATCTACAGCTTGTATAGCATAATCTACCAATTCGCTTGTCCAAGTTGATATTTTATACTTAGTCACCAGCGCTGCTGTAACCAAGGCGGAGAGCAAGCCCTTTAATTTAGTTTGCTCATCGTCGACACGAGGCAAGCTCTGCTTGCCGAAAATAATCCAAGTACCATCTGGAAGGTTCTGGAAATTACTTGGTATTGCCAACTCGTCCTCGAGCGTAAGGATGGGAGTATCTTGATCTCGTTGTGTTGGGAATGCAGCATTATAATTGTCGAAATCTTGATCATGCGTAACCATATATTTGAGAGACTCCAAATATTCTTTGTCTGAGCGAAGCAATACTCGATTGGCGGACTTATATAAACGAGGTCTTGCATAGTCTTCTTCGGGCAGATTTCGCAGGAGCTCACATAGGATGTCCTCCAAAACACCGTCCACTATATCGATATTTTCGAAACCGGGAAGACGATCATTGTCGGGAACAGTTACTATACTGCATACTTTCTGAACTTTCTTATCTTTTCCCTTCTTACCCTTTTTCTTGTCCTTTTTCTTTTTGCCGGCTTTATCACCTCCAGCAGCATTAATATCCTCGCCTCCTGCGTCTCTGTTGATAACGTCGGGCATTAATTTAAGGCCGGTATAACGCATTTTGCGATATTTACCATCCAATATTGGTTTAATACAGCCAACTTTGACGGCGTGAATGAAAAATTTGGCACCTCTACGCATTTTCAAGGCATTCTGGCACAATAACCACAGTAACGAGTCAAAATTGGCGTGCATTTGTAAACATGCCGCTCCATCCGTTTTATAGTCGTCAGGATCGATTACCTGACCAGATCGACCTCGCTTAAAGGGATCAAAAAGATAGTAAAGTTCCTTATCACGCCATACAGCTACCACAGAACTGTCGATTTGTATTAAGGCTGCTTCCCATTCACTCGAGAAAAGTTCTTTGAGTCCGCAAGCTAGTAAAGAATCTACAAACTTTTTACAATAATCGGTTACAGTGCCGGTGTAAAAGAATGGTTTCTTCTTCATGGAAGCTTTGTATTGACCTAAAACATATTTATCCGGCACATCCAATATATTAACATGATCCTTTTCCTTCATTTTCATAGAACGACGTAAACTTTTATAGTATGCGGTGCCTATACGGATTATTTGATCCACGGAATTTGTATCCCAGGTGTTCGGTCGTTCAATGTAATTGTATAAGAGAGCCATGACGGCAATGAGCATGGAAGGATTAGGTTCCGGCATTATGTTGGGTTGCGTGAGACCATAATTACAGCTAGGAATTAAAGCGTACGCTTCATTTATCGTAGCCCATTGCTTACGGGTAAGCTTTTTGAACGGCGTCGCTGGAAGTGGATCAGAAATCTTGCCGTAATTCTCCAATATAATGCCGTACAAACTGAATTCATCATCCATGTTTGTCTGACTAATATTGACAATCAAATGCACTAAATGCTCTATAAAGTGTGTCGACATTAAGGCACACTTGCCATTTTCGAAATCTCGTTCACAATTTTCTGCCCGCCCGTTCGGATCATAGACGTAATAATAATTTTTGCAACGTTTCCAAATTAATAGGTACAGTTTTTTAGAACACAGTATGCCAGCATTATATTTTGAAAAGTACAATGACAAGGCTTTATAGATGTTGGGTTGACTTTTCAAAGGTCCTGTAAAATGTATTTTTAAGCTGATTAAAGCATCGCGTTCGGTTATCTCTGGTATTATATCGAACGGAAGATCCGGAGATTTGTAAAACATTTTTTTACTTTTCTCCACAAGTTTTCCGCCCATATCAATAATAAGATCCATGGTTTCAGCGGTCCAAAAGTCTGCATTCAAACGAAAAGCTTCCACAAAAGCAACGTACAAGCAAGCCATCTCTTTCGGTCTATAGTAAAATCTATCGAGCGATATTAAACACAAAATATATTTTTTAGAAATTTATTTTTTAGATATTCTTTTTATAAAATTTTCCTCTCACAACAAACCGAAACTACGAAGATAGCTCGAAAATGAACTAATAGTTAAAAGTTTATGTAAGGTTTGCAAACAAATAGTCACCGGCTTCTTATATAACGTATATGGTAAAACCCCATTATACGACTTTGGCGAAGATCTGAATGTTTCAGCGAACTTCGTTTTTTATTTCCTCCAAAGGCAGACATCTCGGAAACTATTGAAAGGAAAAGTTTTATACATGGAAAAAAGGTAGTACACGAGTGTGTAACGAAAACAGTTAATGAAGTTCGGATACGGATAACTTAAAATACAAACGACTCGTTACTGTCGCTGGCCACTGACCGTTCAGGCTGACTTTAAAAATAGAAAAAGCGAACAATATTGACTTAACCAAATAACATCTTGCATCTACACTTTGCTTAAGTTGAGCCAAAGTCTCGAATTGAATCGGAAACCCTTTCAGGTGTGTGTCTTCAGTATCTTAAGACGTGTCCAACTGAGCTATTACGTTTCTTATGCATACATTGAATAAAATGCTTACAAAAGCAAAAATTTTACTTACTCGGGTTTGAGTGTAGGTTCAGCCGCCTTTACAGCCTTATTTCCGAATACTATACCAGCTGAAAAGGTTTTATCCAAGTCGGTAGGTATTTTGAATACCACCAGTTCAGCGTTGCTACAATCTGGGGAGAAGAAGGGAGGACAAAAGATGGCGCACGTGAAGTTTTCTCAAATTACTTATAATTCGGTTTTACCAAATTTTGCAATGGCTGCATCTATAAACGTTTTATCGAGCACTTCTTCTTTCTCCTGTACGCCGAGATTCCACGTCCAAAGATCAGCCTGTGGACCATCTATTAAATCTATACGTTTTAGATTCTGAGAATCGAATTGCTCCTGAAGTACACGTGGATTATAAGTGCTATATGGTATTTCATCACTAGGTAGCGCATTAGGCGGTTCCGTTTCGTTAATATATATACCGCTTTTAGGACGCTTTAACTCAAGCTAACGATGATAAAAACAGAGAAATAAATAATGAATTTTTTTATTTTTTATCACATAAAAATAAAGATAGATAATCCATACACAAAAAGACTGTTTAACAAATGTATTCTAACTTCCTTTGCATTGGATTTCCTCCATTACTGTCATATTTTGAAAGGGAAATTTATCATTTTTTTGATTAATATAAGATTGTGCAAAAAAGAAAAAAAAGGAAAAAAACAGATATTTCAAAAAGCATATACAGCGCGAGTTATAATAGATTTCGACTTGGGATATTTCTCTTCCTTCTTAGTATCATATCCGCGCTTACGTATCATCAAAACTTACACTAAAATACAAAATTTCGAAATAGGACGTTGTATGTAAAGTGGTCGTAAAAACGATGCGATCCAATCCACTACGGTATTTGCTTGCACCCAAAAAACTTGACAACTTGCATGTTGAGCACAAATCGGAAAGATATGACCTACAGAATGATTTTAATGAGAGACAGATTTATCTTTGTGGATGTGATGTACATCTGCATAACATGGGGCGAAATATAAAATAAACATTAGGCCGGAAAAGTTTGGACGCAGCATCGATCGAAACTACTGATAATCAGAATAAACAATACCTAAGCAGGATGTGGGGCAACAACTTTCTCATCCACGCGCTTGAGGATTTTCTTAACAGGAGAAGCATATGATGTGTCATGGCTATTGTCACGACGTTCTCTTGCGTATGGTAAATCGTTTTTGTTTCGTTCGCGACCTCGTTAAAAGGAGCGACATTTTGACATAGTTGCGACATTTACGAGGCCGATCTAAGAGTTCAGGAAAAAAATTTTGGAAATCTTCCTACGAACACCAGGTGTGTTAGACAAACAAATGCATCTTAAAATCCATCAACCCGTTGGAAACATTTCCTGGTAGGCAGACTAAAAGATCGTTGTAGAAATGAAGCCATTACATTATTTTACTACCTGTGGCTACTACGCGGCAAAGATGTGACTGTTTTCGATGCTCTGTAATAAGAAGAAAACAAATGCCGAACGAATTAATTAATAGGCAAGAAACAGAGTTCACAGCGGTAGAGACCTTTAGAATCTTGCAACTTTGCCCCTACCAAGCTTTCAACCGTTTGAAAGATGGCAGCCGATAGATAATGAAAAAGAAAAGCGTTAAAAACATTAAAGACGGGCAAAATCGAGCATTAAAGACCCTTACACGGCTTCGTCTAATGCCGAACATCTTATTTCGTTATCCTATAAATGCTAACTTTTCAGAGGAACTTTTTATATGAAAGGAAACCTAATTGATTTGTCGTCGTACTCCAACTTCAGTGCTCAATATTTTTTAGCAATTTTCGCCAAAAAATATCCAAGTTAAAGCTTGTTATCATAAACAGCTTACGCTGCAAAGGCTTGTTATTTGAGAAGAGCACAGGCAAATGGACTTATATTATGCAAACATACCATAGCAAAGAATGTGCACTTCGCAGAGTGTAGATATTCATAGTCTATATGCTTATGTTTGAATTATCGACAAATGAGTGGTGGGTCGCGGTCCAATTGCTCCAGTTGTTGATATAGTTGTCGAAATTTTTGAAAACATTGAGGAGTGACTGGCACATTTTATCTTATGACATGACTGCGAAACCAAATATTGACCTAAAAACGGTTTTTAAACCATTTTAATTTAATAAAAGGCTGAATAGAGATCAAGAAGCTCAACATTCGGGTACCAAATAGTCTAACAGTGAAAAACTAAAAAGACGTTCATCAATGAAATGAAATGGAATAAAGCCATTTTTACGGAGTTTGAGTACAGGCCATGATAGGGTCGATCGACATACGACAATAATATGCGAAAAAGATCGTGATCCAAAAGAACTGAAGCTGTACAAATGGTGACAGAGAGCAGATTGGTACCGCGTAGGATAATGCTTTGTGTTTGGTGGAATTGGATGGGACTTTTGGATCACGACTAGCTAGCTTCAGCCTGACTAGACAATTGATTTCACGCTCTGCAATTTCAGCCCGCCATTACGGGAAAGCCGCCAAAATTATTGAATAGAAAAGGAAGTTCGTCATCTTCCACCTTCGTGATTTCATATCGCACACATTCAGCAAAAATTACGAGAATGTCCCCTTTTTTACAATGGGGTATCATTTTCATATCACATACGTTCGGCAAAAATTACGAGAATCCCCCCTTTTTTACTATGGGCTATCAGTTTTATCAATCTCTGCGGAACTGTCTTAATGGTGTAAAGCTGATTGATGTGAAAACGTCACTTATTTTCCTTCAGAAATCTCTCGTTAGGTCGTCAGTAGCAATGATGGAACAATAGTTTTAGCAGAAAAATTGCAAAAATTCTATCAAAATGACATTTGTTTAGATCAAAAGCATAAAATAAAATGTTATTTGCATTTGATGAAAAAGCCAACGAGCAATAAAAATACTAAGTTGAATTGATTTCTTTAAAAATACAAAACTATAGAATAGAATAGATAATCGCGTACACTCTGTTACACATCCATATTTGTGTACAGATATTGTATGTTAAACGCTTGTTCAAAATATATGAATAATAAACGAAGACCGCTAAGTTGAGCGAGAATGATCTTTACCTCTATCTCGTTTAGTGAACATGTGTGCATGCTTGAGCGAATAGAATAACGAACACATCGGGAAGTTGTTCTATTCAAAACTATAAGACAAGTGCTTTAGGTATAGAACGTATCTCTAGTCTCGTATTTATTGCGTGCTGGGATGCATATGCTTACAAAATGAATACTCACTTATACTTACTTACTTATGTGTGCTGTACATACACACACCGGTATGGCATTCATAAACACACAAAACAGCTGTACGCGTATTATTCATTTTTGTGTTATAATAAAAAAAAAGAAAAAAAAAACACAAAAAAACTTGATTATCGCCTATTAAAGAGACCAACTGACTAATAAATGACACATACTTGTAGTAAATGGAATTTGACATATAACACACACACACATACACACAAAAATTATGGTCTTGAGCATATAAAAATCAACATATATACTGTATGTATAATGTGTAAATATGTATATATGTATGTATCATTTGTAGTTATATATATATATAAATATATACATAAATAAAATGTGTTGGTGTCGGTGAGAATAATTATTGTTGCGAACAAAGTTTTTATTCAGGGTCTGTGTTCGTCATGTGATACCATGTTATTATTGTTGTTATTGTTGTTATTGTTGTGTTGTCGACGCAGGCAACAAGTGTCATTTTATATTTCATACTGTGTAAACGTATGTATGCGTGGAGTACGAAATGCATTAGCGTTATATAGAATGGAAAACAAAAGACAGGTGTTTTCGATCTAAAATTGAAAACTTTTGTATCACTAAAAGCATGTCTTCATTTATTAATTACACATAACATGAATTTCATTTTGCTTGCGCTTGTATGGGTGCTAATCTATTTATAGTCGATTTTTAATATAAAAATCTCATATATATTTAATTTTCATTATTCAACTCGAAAATGTATGTAAATAGTTTGCGTGCATATATATATTTGCATATATATGCGCGACAAAATGCTTGTTGAACATTCGAGTGTGCATTAAAGAATGGTGCGTGCATTTCAATTATCAATTGCATTATATGTAAACTTGGCGAGCTTTCGACATTGGAACCGGCAGCAAAATAATACATCGATCAATAAAAGCTGCAACTAAGATTGATGATCTGATGATCTACCCAAAAACAGTACAAAACGACGATGACGACGACCACGACGTCGTTAGAAAAGACGATACCTATGCATAAGTCCCGCGATCTATTAACCAACGTTTCAACTAAATTCATAGCAAAAATCAAGCTTAAACATGCGCCGTAAATACTTCAAAGTAGTTGACTGACAAAAATGTTGAGAGATGAGAAAAATGTTCCCTTTCAAATTGTGCCAGGGTTCAGTTAAAACTAGCATCGATCATTAACAATGGTGACAACAATAACACCTTAGTAGTCAAAGTTTCCGCAAAACATTTTTATTCTCAGTTCGCTTTCGCTTACACCAGCCAAATGCAACGCATTCATCAAATTCGCAGGCTAAGGTCTTACGAACAAGAAATGTCCATAGAGCTGGGACTTGGCTAAGCTTAGAAGCTATAGATGGTAAATGATCCTTACTATCGACACGCGCCGTTAACCTCTGTGAAAATTTAATAACTCCAGCTCATCATTAAATTTCTCTGTTTATATGTCATTGATCATAAGTCACTTTTTCTTAAAATGCGAATTTTGATTTTCGCTTTAACTCTGATATATGCGTAGCGAGGAAACACCTAACACACGATACCTGCAAGATTTGTGCCACATTATTATACATGCGTTCAATACCATAGTCATAACCATGTTCTGGCGTTATAGCCAGTCGCTAGTCATAAGAACTGTGCTTTCTTGTCATAGTTTTCGCGACTTTTTCACTAATCACTAAAAAATTTTACCGAGACAAAAAGAAAGGAAGGGCTTCGTGACTGCTTCGTGACGTCGTTGTGATGTTAGTATTTTGTAAAATATGTATTGAGCATAAGGCAGCAAAGCTTTATCTTTGTTCAATCTAAAATAATGATGCGCAGGAGCAGTACGAGAATTGAATGACTGCAATTAATATGTGAATTTTAATTTATTCATTCATTGCAATTATGGATAGCAAGACTTCTAGCATAATTCGCGCGGAAAACTGAATATCTTCATTATTCAATAATTTCGCGCTCGAGATTGCTCGAAACGAAATGCGACAAATTTGTGCGTTATGGTGAATGGTAATAAGATGCAGAATTTTATTTCGGATATCGGATATGAAAATATTAACGTAATATACAAAAAGTGCAAAAACAAAAAAAATTTTTACGAAAAAGCTTCTTCTTCTTCTTTTGGCTTAAGTGATTACTTCAAAAGTCGAGATTGACAATAAAAAGATGATTGCAGGCTCGGCAGAATTTTAAATGATCTAAAACTTTAATTTTCCGAACATAATTATGTTGCAATATATCGGTACCTGAAACATCCAGCGCGTTTTGCTCAACACGTTTTTTTTTTTTAAGAAAGGACTACGGCATAATAATCCCGAAAAAAAGACGTGATTTTCGATAAGTTAATCTAAACGTTGTTTATATTAACAAGAGCTTAGCTTAGCTACTTTTTTTTAATCAAATACAGTCACAAAAATGAAAATACAATCAATCGTATGGTTAGGTGGTAGTAGCTTTTCACACACGGTTCGCTCCACTCCCACCACACATATAAAATTACCTATTCTGGTGACTAAACCTTTGCTTAATCACAGTCTTTTTGGACGTCATTCTTATATTCTACGCATTTTTTATCCTCAGTTGTGATTCGCTTCAAAATTCGATCGATTTCGTTGCGTGTCAGTAGGGGTTCGCGAATAGAAATTCGATCAATCAAAATTTTTCATCAACAATTAATGCTGCAACCGAAACGTCGTCTATCTAATGGACTTATTTTTTACTTACTTCTCTATATAAACTGTATAACTGTCATTAGGTCGATTCGTTTTCGCCATGTCCGTATGTCCTTCTGCCTTAATAAAGTTTGTTTGCTTTTGAAAACTTCAAAAGATTGCAAAATTTGAGCAAGAACACTGAAGCTTCATATTCTTAATCAGATTTCAATCAAAAATACTTAAAATAGGCAAAAAAACTATAACTCGCGATCTACATAATAACAGTGGATAATGAACTAGCAATTGACGCCAATAAATAACAGAGCCACTAAAAAACTTCCAGTATCGAAATATCCCAGATGGTCTAATGGGCACACGTACAATTACAATATAACACTTTTAAATCGTTTTCTGGGCACTCGAGATCAAAAAATTCGTTTCAATATATCATTCTCTCATATACGCAGTCGTCTACGGATATCTGTGTAAATGAGAAGACTTAAAATTTACTCACCAAACATTATTCATTCTATCAAAGCATGGGTAGGAAAACGAAACTAGCAGACGCTACGCATTCCAATGAATCGAAACAATATTCGATCCAAAGCTTCGCCTTAGGAGATTCATTGCCCTTATTCAAAATTCAATAGAGGAAATGAGAAGATAAAATTGTGTATAGATGAGTTATATTTAACTCGATAGACAACAACACAATAATTTAATTACAAATCAGGCCGCCTGTAAAAAGCAATAGTGCGTCATGCTAAGATTGGGAGCATTGTTTAAGTTGTTCAATAATTTCTAACTATAATAAATTATATACCTATGAATTGCTCCATGTCAAAGTTTTGAATGAATTTTTTAGAGAAATACAAGTAAAGAATTATATAATTAAAAAATGCTCGTTCTACTGTCCCTTGCACCAAAGAGGGCACATTACGCTCGTGCAATGCATGAAAATTCAGTCGTATGAGCTTATCATTCTAAGATCTCTGCTTCTAAGTTTAGCGGCAGGAAGATCAAGAATTTTTTTCTCCGTAAATATGGTATGGTACATGCGTACTTTCAGTATTTCGCGTCCTCTTCCCAGTGCACTTCCATTTTGTCATATATATTTTTGTAATAATCTCGCATTCTACTTCTTTGATGTCACATATATTCTTTTTCACTTGCTTTACTTCCATAATTACAAAGCAAAAAAACATGCTAAAAACAAGTGCAGCATTTGAGAGCAATATGTGCGTGTTACTCTTACACGTTAACACCAGGAATGACTGAATTCTAAAGATTGTGTTTCTTAAAATTTCGTAAACGAAAAGAATTGAACCCTTTTCGTGTTAAATACAAATAGTACCTATAACTATGTCGCAAAATCACGAAATTCCTTCTTAAAATGTTATCTCTGATCCAAGCTATCGTTAATTTAGATATTAACAAAAGCCTGACTTACCTGCCAGCTAACTTGCCTAACGCGTTGCGCATGCAAATGTGTGCGTATTATCTACCATTGAAGACATAAGGAAGGGGCCCATACTTTTAAGAAACAATAGCTGCCGCCTTCCAGACAGCATATTCCTTACGCTTATTGACAACATTTTTCAACACCTTTATGGGTTGTAACATAAAACAAAATTTCATTTTCTGGTTTGGATATATAAAAATGCTTCAGTTCGCAATATTTGTGAATTTTGTATGCTCATACCATACATACATAGTACGCACACATAATGTGTATATAACATTATGCCGTATGCCAGTTTATGCGATGACGACTCTGATAATTTAACTCTTATTTCATGTGAGCAACAATCCAGTCAATATGTATTGTATGCGCTTATACGTTGGCAAGTTTTTCTTTATTTATTTAAGAGGTGTACTAATTTGGCCGATCGATGTGTTACCGGCCACCAAATAATGCTCTTGTCTAGGGAAAATTCTTTTGATCGATAAAAATGCAAAAAAAAATAGAAAAAGGGGTAAATCACTTTCTCAAAATTCCCCAGACAGCGTAAAAAATTAAAAAAAGTTGTTGTAGACCTCATTCTGTTTTTAATAACCGATCGATTATTTGCTCTTAAAAGCGTTAGGTTTCTCGATGATTGGTCCAAAAGTAGAAAGAGCACACTTTTTTTAGAATCTATACCGTTATTCCTATTCGTTATATCCATCAACATATCCGTCATCAGTGATTTCAAGGCCCCAAATCTATTTGCGCGTCATTGTAACGAAGGTATTTAACGTTGAAAGAAAAAGCTCCTGCTTTTCAAGAAACACTTAACCCCGGGGTTTGCCCCAAAAATACGTCATAAACTGGTATCATTCGTCAGGGTTTCGGTCCATTCAGTCCTTGCATTTTTGCGTTTGTTAATTGCACTGAAACATTATGATTTTTACGACGATTTCAGGGCGACGGAAACCTTCTCACAAAACTTACAATTGTTGTTGCAAGTGTTGGATTTAATTATACCCTAAATAATATAAACAGGCGTGGGATTGCAGTAATCTGAATTTGAATAATAAAATAAGAAAGCTGCCGCATAGCCGAGTAGATAAAATTCGCAATTAACAGGTTGGTATCCCCAGTGCGGTAGATTATATTTGATCGTAACAGTAGTGAGTGCTTGGTCGATGTAGGCATCATAATACTTACCGATTGAGCATGCACCCACCACGCTTCGACCACTCCCAATCTCTGTTGATCTAATCAAGTAAGTTGAGAGTAACAGCGATTAAAGAGAACTTGACTGAAAAAGCTGTATTAGATTGCATTAACAAAGTACGCTAATCGGCTTATCAGTCTGTGCCTATAACCAGCAAAAATCGCATATTTTTACAAGGTGTTCATACTATAATCTAAGCTTATCTGCCGCGGTATTGACGTATACTTTGTAGCTATGCGATTTAGTTCTTCCTCTTAACTTCTTAACTGTAAAAGAAAAAGCTAAAGACTACTATTGACAGGTAGGTATCAAAAAATTCGGTCTGAACTAAATATAATTTTATGCGTATTCTTTTTATATGAATTTTTTTCATTTTCATGCACATTATTCAACTTCTGGGATCTTTTGTGAAGGCCAACAACAATGCACATCAGCATCAACACACCGTCACATCGAATGTACGACGCTAATGCAATATAAGCTACACTTTATGTTATGCATGTTCGTTTACTTGTATACTTACATATTAAACATATATGATTAACGTGTACGTGGTCGCGTGTGTTTGTGCGTATCTATGAGCGCTTGCGTAGATGAGCTTATATCTATTAACTATGTTTGTTTAGAAGCGATTGCTTGCTTGAATTTGCATCCGTGTTTGTCAAGTTTTTATTATTTTTATTGTTGTTGTTGCTATTGTTGTTTTTGTATTCCATTGTATTGTATTTCTATAGTAACTAAAATTGGATTTTAAAATATGCTTACTTACGTACATAAATATATACCTACATCCATGCATACACAAATATACACATACATACATACACATGTATGAATATGTGTTAGTATATTCTTACATATTCCTACCTCTAACTATATATATATATATATATATATATATAAAATTATATATATAAAATTACATATATATATATAAAAAATTTTAGTACATACAATTTTATGCATAACGTATAAATGTCTACATTTGACACCTGTAAGCACAAGAGAAATGACGTGAGTATTTACAACTAATTATATATATGCTGCGTATGTACGCATGAGTGTTTGTGTGTGTGTGTGTGTAGAATTTTTATACTTCCTTACAAAGAGAAGACAATGAATATGACCATATTTCGGAGTTCTGAAACATGCACGATACATGAAAAGAAGAAGATTTTCAGGTGCACAAGGTGCCAGAATGTCTCAGCCCCTATGTGTTACCCTTTCGTCCTTGCTGCACAGTTCAAACAATTTTATTGTTTGACACGGAGGAGTTTGTTTAATTAATAACAGTATAAAAGACATCCTGACAATATTTGTCAGCCGTTTCGCATATCTATTAGCAAATTTATCCCTATGTAAAGCTGAACCTTACCTGAATTATGTATGCCTACTTACAACTTATGGTCTGCAAAAGCGGTAGATATATTTCCCATGGCCCAATTTTTTAGTTTAAGGTTTTAAATTTGCTCTCTCCCTTCCTCTCTCTTTCTTTTTCACCCTCTTTCTCTCTTTTCATATCCCCCAACCTATTTGCACTCATAAAAAAAAGTACAAAAAAGATCCAAGGAATAGATTTTTAACAAGGAGTACAGACCAGCAAAAGCAAGTATTATGCAGCTTAAAGGATTGCATGTTTGGTAAATTTATTACAACATATACAATGACTCTTATTAATATTGGATTTCTTCGTTCGACAAAAAGTAAACGCTTGTTAAACTTAGGCGATTGTCCAAACATAAAATTGTTTATTACCATTTTGTACTACTACGGAACACATATTAAAATATGAAAAAAAAAAAAACAAACAACAAAACATTATTCCAGTAAACAAGAAAATTAAATAACGGGTTTTCCTCGTATAAGGAAGGATAAGAAGATAAAAAACACCATTATATTAAAAATTGATATTTGCTGGGGTATCCTTTTTGTTTAATAACGTTTTCACATATTTTGTATAAATTTTTTTGTATAAGAAACAGGGGTTTAACTCCATTCCTCTTATAGTCAGTTTGTCAGATGTTGAACGGATCGAGTGTTTTCATACATGACGTTCCAATTCATCCCACACATTTTTCATGGCGTTCATGCCTTGCGATTGGGGAACAAGATAAAGCACTTTTGGAGCAGTTACATAAGAGCCACTCTCGAATTAAGCGGGATTTACGCCCAAGGTCTTTTCTCTTGGGAGAATTTGAATGCTTCCAAAATATTACTTTTTAATAATACGGCGAATACTAGAATTTCAAATAATACCTCGTAACCACGTAAAAACGTACCCCACCATAAGGACCATAAAACTTTCACTTGGATTCTAAATCTGATAACTTTTAGATATCCCCGTTCGTAGCGACTTTAGCTTCAAAGTTATAAAGATTAGAAGAATTAGGTTTTAGAATTTTCTCTTAATAGAATCACCGAAAATCGAGTAAATTGGATCGTATATAGATTGTCTATCTGTTGTTACCAAAATACCATACATAAAGAATTACTTTATACACGACTAGATACGATATTCGACAAGTAGGATGATATCGATCGATATGCAGAACAACTTCGATTTTCCTGTTCTTCACAAAATTGCTTTTGAATCAGTGATTAATACTGACCATCTACCTGATTTTGTATTGCAAAAATTCGTATGTAAAGTAAGTTTTCTTTGCACTTTAACAACACGCATAAGAACTAATTATGTTCTCAGTTATTAACCGCGATAAGATGGTAATGCTATGAGTGTAAATCAATAAAGTATTTAGATAAATGCACAAGTCCTCTTACTTATTATATTTGTATATATTGTGTATATGTTTGTATGTAATAACACAAAACAGCGGTCAAAAAAACAAACGAAAGCATTCCTGATTATCTCGCATCATCACTCACTACTACTAGTGCTAACACAATAAGCACAACAAATAGTTATATCGATATTATCAAGAACAGACATGCACGTCATTCACAACGAAAATATCATCGTCAGCATTCAAAACAACCGGTAAGTAACAGTACAACAGTAACAAGCTGGTGGTAATGTTTTATATGACTATCTATCTATATATATTTATATACATTTAATAGATATATATATATATATATATATATATATATATATATATATTTATATTCATTTAATAGATATCTATATACATATATATACATATATATATATATATTTCAAATATATATATATATATATATATATATATATATATATGCGTTTGTGTGTACACAAATACATTATATTTATGAATATATATGTATGTATCTAGCGTTAAAAGAATAGCAACAAAACTTGTATAATATGCAAACAA
Source organism: Glossina morsitans morsitans (assembly GCA_001077435.1). Taxonomy (NCBI): domain Eukaryota; kingdom Metazoa; phylum Arthropoda; class Insecta; order Diptera; family Glossinidae; genus Glossina; species Glossina morsitans. The sequence continues at coordinate 111,810 of CCAG010000256.1, read as the reverse complement.
ATGCATGTGTGTTATTTTCGTCTATACAGCCATCGAATCCGTTCCATAATAAAAGAGAGAGTGTCACCAGTGAAACACACACGAATTTCGTATAAAAAAGAAGAGAAAACAAAAACACAAAAATGATAACTTAGGCGACGACAGAAATGTACAGAAACGGCAAACACGAAGACAAACTAATACTTGCATATAAACGCTCATATCGCAGTCATTCAGTTGTTAGTCAGTAGCATTTTATTTTTCGTAGTAAGAAGTGGTTAATATGTTGTTGCTGGTATTTTTAGACGATTGGGGTATAAAAAAAAATACCAATTTAATGTACAACCATACGTACACACGAACGTTGCTCTTACATTCATGACATGATATATAGAGTATAGAGACACGATATACCGTGCCGTGCACGCACACATCTGTATACACATATATCAGCAGCAATAAGCTTTACACGAGAGATTATGTGCATAAAAAGTGTTGTACTGATCTTAGAGTGACCAGCAGTTTTATTTTGTTTATTTATATAATGAAATATCGTTTATTTCCCCCCCTGAATGATTTAGGTTTTAAACTGAAACCATATTAAAAAAAAATCAAAATATTTATATAACAAACGAAATGAATCTAAAAATGTAAACATATCGTTGTTTATTATATTTTTAAAACAAACTCGGCCATAGTTACATTTGTCCTCTAATATGTATTTAAAGCAAAAAGCATGGAACTGGAAAAATAAGATAATTGTCACCCCATTAGATAATCATATGAGGGAACTTGTATATTTTTATATAATATATAAATTAAAGTCGGTTATCGGATTTAGGATTTTCTGTTTATTGTACTCATAATGATTGAAATCTTGAAAGCCTTACGAACACCTTATCTTTCTAATATAATTATTGGGCTGTGTATTCATAACACTTTTGACATCTTTTTCCATTGCTTTGCTATAGAAAACTCAATATACAACAAAGTGACCGGGAAAAGACTACGAAGGTAGCGTTTTGATGCGAAAATTTCTGATCACAGGAAAATGTAAATGCCCCTCTTTTTGACTCACGTTAAGATATTTCAGATATTTACAATGTTAATTACGTTTTTTTAATCATAAATAATGAGGTGAGAGTGATACAAAACTCTCCCACACGCCCATAATAAAGAGGAGACCAAAATCAAATGAATTAATCTTTATATACGAAAGCCGCAAAGGTTTCTAAAGAGAAATATTACTTTATCTATCTAATGGACTAGATTTTTGTCACCTTTTTTTTAGTCCATAGAGATAAGATGATCCATCGTAATCATTTCTCAAAACTGTAGTAATTTTGTTTGTTTTTGATTTACTTTTTTCGATTTGCTATGTTTGTATATTTGTGTTTAAAAAATTAATATTCGGAAAAGAGATAAGTACTTAATTAAAAAGTCATATAGTTTGAAGTATGCAAAGTAAAAATTGACAAATTATCTCTCCATAGGAATCTACAAATCATTTTTCGGGGTCAATATTTATAAAAGAATTGAAAAATCAATAAAAATGAACGGTCTCGTATAGTTGCAAAACTTCTTTTTTTAACAGATCAATTAAAACAACAACATTAGCTTTATTTTTGTCATTTGGTCACTTCAGAATCTGATACGGCTGTGGCAATATACCTTTACTTCGACAAATGTATGCACGTATTCGTACATATATTTTTATATGTGTGCTATTTTAAAATAAATACAGCATTTTTATAGGAACAACGACGCATAAAGTTAGTATTTGTTTCGTTTCTTTTCGCGCGTCTCTCTCGCATATACTCTTATGTCTTTTTCTCTGTTTAGATTTTACTTCGAATGCAATGAATTAGCACTGTATAAATGTGCATACGTGTATATGTGCTTTTGTAGCATATAAGCGTTCAAATGTATATATATCTATGTGCCGAGCAAGTTAAGTAACGAGCTAGCTAAGCTGTACTGGCTAGATAGATAGATGTTTATTTTTTATGCATATGTATAGCGGAGTAAACCATTGTTTATGGGTGTGCATATATATAATATTTATTGTTGTTATATGTTTGTATGCGTATGTATGTACGTCTGTACGTGTGCGTATGCATGCATGCGTATGTGTTGTGTGTGTTTGCGTAAATGTGTGCAAGCCTCCGAGTTAGTTGTACAGGCTAACTGACTGTGGATGGCTGTGTAAAACTGCGACAGAGCTACTTTAAATACATGCACACTTGTATAATATGCAAAGTGCGGTTGTTCATATTGACGATACCTTATGGTATTTCTTTTGTATATGTGGTACAATATTTGCCTTTGTATATCTACTATCTGCCTACATACGACATAATGTGTTGCTTTAAACTCTATTGTATACGGCGTTCCATGTTGTTGTTAGTGTAACGATAGCAACAATAACAACAACGATAATATTTAAGTAGACACGCACATGTATTATAATATGAACAACGAAAACGACCACATCAACAGCAGAGACTAAGCAAACAGCACACACAACACATTACTACTCGCTGCTCACCACACTCATACAAATAACGAAGCGTTCTTATTTCATATGGCACTCGTAAACGTGTGACGAGTATAGTATTAGTATTAAAGTGTTACTCAGCTCATAAGCACATACGAAGAAAAAAGCAAAAAACAAAAAAAAACACACGTAGCCATTACTAAATAAAATAGACAAACGATATGGAATAGCGAGATAAAATAGCAAGCAAGACAACAACAATAATTATTGAGAGAAATATTAACAACCAAATAATATTAACCACACATCGTGTACACGATGATGGTGAGTGAAAATAAAGCGTACAGTGCTAGTCAAAGGTATTCGTCTCCAAACACAAATATATTCGATGTAAATGGGATATAAAATAATAATAAAAACAATATATCAAAAGAGCTTGGTACGCCGTTATATATGTACCTGTGTATGATGTTTCGGCGATTTACTACACAACTACTGGGAAACAAAAGACTTTTAATAACACTTGCACAAACACATCCACATATAATGAACAGAGAAAATTGAACAACAGTAAAATCAAATGTGAAGACGTCAGCCTCTAAGCGGGAAGGATTGATAATTAGCTTATAATTGTAAAAGAAAAAAAAAAACAATTTTCCATCATTTGTTCAAAAAAAAGAACAATTTTTTTTACAGAGTTTGCTGTTATTTATATTAATTTAAAGCGCGTGACAACAAAAATAAGTTAAGAAACAGAAAAATAACTTAACCTCACATTTCTTCGTTTTAACTTCGTTTATTATACGCACACATATACATAAAAAAAATCATGTCTGTAAAGTCACATAAGAGTTTCATATTTTGTGTTTGATTATACGGGCACGTGCATGTGTGCTGCGCTGTTGTGTGCAAGCGGTGATTGAGACATGCATGAAACTGCATACAACTTATATACGTGAGTTTTGGATGTAGTTTAAAAAAAAAAAAAAAAACAAAAAAACGAAGCAAGAAGCGTAAGAAGTATTCTGTTAAAGAGGCTTTTTGAAACATGGCTGCTACAATTTCCAGACGGTCTTCGGGTGGTAATTCTAGTGGCTCGAACGCGTCACCAACACCGTCAAGACGAGTAAGTTTCATAGCAATTTTTATAAATAAAAGCATAACGGGAAAAATAAAAAATAATAACTATGTTTACCACTATTAGTTATATACATATATACGCATGCCTAATAAACAGCTTTAATCATAATTTAACTTAATTTCTAAATAAATAGTCTATCGTAAGCGTATGAGTAACAACAAACTTCAGTACACGAATTACAAGCTTGTTATGAGTAGCTCAGGCATCTGCACATAACTACGCCACTGCAAAATATATTCTTTTTTTTTGTTTGTAGGCTTTAAGCAGAGATGGAATTTTTGATGATGTCTTATGGTAACAGTAAATCTTTTTCAATAAGCAATATTCGAACTTATATGTAGATGATTTATCTGCTAAATTTTAAAATCTTTCAAAGTTAAAATGTTAAAAACCACAATAAATAATCGGAAAGAAATCTATTATTTTATTTCGGGATATCTATCGATACGATATATGAGATTCCAGTAACTTTTACCTTAACATAGGAACAAAAAAGGCATGCACAGATACTGATCCTGGTAAGCCTAATGTGATATATGTAGGGTCACACAGACTCACCGTTTCTTTTATACGGCATTGAAATACACATTGTGGTCTATATAGGTACCATCTAGTTGAGTCCTTTTGCGGTCGACTGTTCGAACTCTTTTTTAATCAAACGAATTGTTGTAGAAACTTGAACAGATAAAGTTTTAAAATAAGAAAAAATCCGCCAAATTTAGTTGGAAACGTGCAATAAACTGCAAGCGTTCAGTAAACGACATAAATTAACTGGAATTACGCAATTATACTAGGAATACAAGCTTTTCATAATCTTCTTTAGCTTTCTTATCTGCCGCCTATTCCGATATGAGCATTTTGAGAAAATGCAACACGGGTCGTAAATTACAATGAATCGAAGTCACTGGTGCTTATTAAAAGATGTAGTGAAGACAATAGCAAAGGCAAGCGAGAAAGTTATGTACGCCTCAAGGCGGTTTGAGTTTTATGTGATGGCATGTCAAACCAATGCTTAACAAAATTAATCGATCGGACATTTTTAACCCAAACACAAAAATTTATATTTTATGAAAAGAGTGCTATGGCATAGCAGAGTAGCATAGGTAAATAAGTGACGTAAGAAACATCGGCAGATCAATGAAAGTAAAAATACCAAAAAGGTTGGAAAACCGTATGTACGAAATGCTAGTAAGCCTTCGTAAAATTCACGAATTTTCAATCAACATTTAATTAGTGAAAAAGATATAGTTTCTGTTCATTCTAGCCCTGTTCTCTTTAACGTTCGTTGAAGTTTTCAATTTCAAAAAAAATTTTATATAGAATACTGTAATTGGGTTTAATTGTGAAGTGAACATCGGTATTTTCAAATGCCCTTCGAACTGCAGTGGTACGTATAAGTAGATATAGAGGGAGAGAAGCAAACCAGAGCAATTTCCCGAAACTACGTTCTTGCAGATTCACTGAGAATTCTCGGAAATTATTAACTGTCTTAACGTGTACCGTAGGCCCGTTATTGTCGTCAGGTTAAATTCGAAAATCAGTTAAATTGGGACAAGTGTTCACATTTAAACTTATTTCAAAAAACCGTAAATACGAACTAAGATGGAATTCGCGTAAAAGACATTTACTTAATGCAGTCATAGGCGCTGTTAACTTGTACAAAAATGTATTCAAAAATACATTTGGTATACGACGCTTGTCAAGAAGTCGATTTTCGCTTCATCTTCCAGTCAAATAAATATAGTGTATTAGGAGCCGACGCAATGTTACCAAAGTAAAAAAAATAAATAAATAAAACCGAAATGCGATGGTAATTTTTTTCTTGTTTTGCTCGTAAGCAACCTTTTCTTTTAACGAAATTTTTTCACGCAAAAGTAGCTGCAACTCATGTGAACTTTTTTTTTTGTACACTTTTCTACGACTTACAAACACGATTTTTAAATTAATATATCATTATCCTTGAAGTGTAAATGATAAAAAAGAAGACCGCACTTTCACTGATTAAATAAAACGCAGTTTTACTATTTTGTATAATTGATGATGTAAAACCGTAATCGAAAATTGTAAACAATTAAGTCTCGGTTTAATCCTATACTATGTTACGATGATTAGTACGTCACAGAAAAAAAAAACAAAGCACCCACAATGAGTCCAACGATATATATAAAATGTCAACCCTTATAATAATAGTGCAGTGAAATAAACAAACGCACACACGCGCTCATATCATTATATACACAAGAAGAAACCATAATGCCATAGCATCGGCATAATGGTGAGTAGCGGGTTTAGTGAAATAAGTAAATATGCTAAATAAGTTTTTGCTGCCAACATAAAACCGGACACAAATAAGTCTTATAAGTTTGGAACACGCACACACGTGCTGTAATATGTATGTATATATCATATCATAAGACTATATTTATATATACATATATGCACTCACGATACAATGCAAACAAATGCACACGAGAACAAAAGTTAAATGAAAACAAATAAACAAAACAATTGGCATCGCTTACGAATACACACGCAAAGGAAATGGTCACACAAAAGGGAATTAAAGCCAACATTTTGTATTAGCATGTTGGGCAAAACAAAAAGGCAAAACATATATATATATATATATATATATATATATATATATATATAATAATGTATAATAAAAAATGTAAACTTTTGTTCGCTCGTTATATAATGCGAAACAAGCTACTGATCTATATATATATATATATATATATGTATATATGTACATAAGTTTGCATTAATGTTTATGTATATATGTATGTTTATGCATGAACATGTAAAAGTATATATATTTTATGTTTATTGTATTCATATGTAGATGAAACCACAACAATCACACACAAATATTTCTAACTGCATATCACCAAATTGCATCTACATGCAAGCAAACAGTTATTATGCATATGTATGTTACTCCGTTTGTGCGCAAGCATGTGTGAGTTTATGTACTGTATGCCTTTGTTTATTAATGTTATTCCTAAATATTGTTTTGTTTTGTTTTATTCACGGTTCTTGAACGCTTTACTTGCTATTCTATAGCATGGTCTGTTATATTTGTTTATATGTTTGGTTGGTTGATTTGCTTGCTTGTTTGCTTGCCAAACGAACAAGCAAGTAATATATGTAAATGTAGTTATATCTGGCACTAAAGCCATGTTGAGTAATCATCAAGCAAATAATATTCATACTTGTGCGTAAATATCTGTGTATGCATGTTTGCATGTGTGTGTTTGTATATGTGCGTACGTAATCACATTGAATCACAATGAATATTGCCCACTTATGCAGTGGCTCTTACTGTTACTTTTCCTCCCTGATTTACACTAGTGGCGATATGTAACCTTAACTATGACCGTGAGAGTAAGGATGACAAAAAATTTAAAAAAAAAATATTTAAAAAAATTTTTGCTTTAAAGACCATTCCTATCTTGCGAACAGGTCTACAACGCTGCAGCTACAGTCTTAGATTTGCATTAAGTCCAAAATAGCAAAACGGTAAAGAAACTTTCGTCATCTACATACGAAAACCCAAGCTCTTAGATCATTTCGAATATAACCAATTTTAATTATATGCCCACTTTGCTTAGGTATTAATAAACTTGTATTGGTTTTGATTCAAGCGAATTTATTATGTCCATAAAATATTCACTACCTGTCATTCTAATGGCTTAATAATTAATAGCCATTACTATCGATTTTCTTGAACACACACCTAAAAACCAAAACAAATTGAGTCTGAAATTCCAATGAGAAACATTTTTGGAAACAGAGACCTTTAAAATCCGATAACATCTTTTTAAAAGATGTTGTATAAATTTCTCCCTTCCTTTTATCTTTGGCCCCCGCTCAACAAGGAGAATAGCAGCGAACGATATCTGCTCAATCAGTATTTTCAATTTATGTATTTTTATAAAAGAATCTAATAAATCAAAATTGCCCCCCACTTAATATTCTTGGTTAATGCCTCGTTCATGGATGAAGTGATTCATCAAGATTGCCACCTAGTTTTACATTTAACTGCCTTTTGGGGAAAGTAATCGTCACATAACGCAATTTAATACCTAAAAGTGAAAATTTGCATATCGTAGCTCAGGTTTTACATAACATTACTACTAACAAAAATAGTTTCGAACATTTCTCATTTCCGGAACCATTGCCCATTCCGGGTGTATTAAAAATATATTAACACGAAAAACAATTCTGCAATTTACGATTTCAAAGCAGTTCGCTATTATTCTAATGCATCTTTTTTCTCTTTTCTGCTTCTTTTTTTCCTTTTCCTTTCGTCTCTTTTTAGCCTAAGCGTCGTAATGAGCGTAACATTCTTACGTTTTATGAAAAAATTGCCGTTATACGTTACTATGATGAAACGAACGTCTCGCGTAATAGCCTGGCAAAAATGTTTCACTGCTGTGCCACCCAAATTCGTCGTATATTGGAACGCAAACAAGAATTGTTACAACAATTGGCTACACTAAGCGAAGCCGATGCTTCCATAATCATTGAAGAGATGACTCGTAAAAGGCGCAAATTTGAGATGAGTGCAATTAGTTTTATACTGTATCAGTGGGTGGAACGATGCCGTCAACTACGTCTTCGTAAAAGTATAACAAATGAAACGTTGAAGGATACAGCTCTAAAAATGGCAGCTATTTTGAATTTACCTGCATTTCGTCCCTCCTACAGGTGGCTAAATCGTTTTCGCGGTAAATACAAATACAATGATGAAGATTTAGGATCAGGGAATGCTCCCAATACTGTCATAGGAGAATTATCTGTAGAGGATATAATTATCGAATATAAAGACTCATTGCCGAGTTTTATGCAAAAAGAAATCTCTGCTATAACGCAGTCGGCAAAAGTGGAGGAGAATTTACAACTCAAGAGTCACGACGCAAAAGATGCCAAGAGACCAGATATTCTAGTTATGGTAAATGACAATAGCCTGGATGACTTTGAGATATCCGATGATGACAATGAAATTGAAACCGTAGCAACAAACAAAGTATCTAATAAATTTAGTAATAATAAAGACATTGATGATGTAGTAGAGGTGGTAGACGATAACAATTGCAAAGAACCTGAAAAAACTAACGTAACACCACCCACAGTTAGCAAATCCTCTGAACCGGTGTCAGCAGAATTTACAATGAATGCTGGTACCTCTGCTCTCTTGCATAGTGTCTTCCCTCATCTAGCTGTTATACACCAATTTGCCTTACTTAATTCAGATGTGAAAGCCTTGGAGTTGATATCCAAACTTGGTGTACACATGCAAACGCAGGCTGCCGAAGGTGCCTATAAACAATTGTCGCTGGCGACCAATCCTACAAACTGCATTGATTTGAATGAAACGGAAACCAACGGCGATGGCATTTATCCCGATATAGATGATATTGTTTTAATTGAATAGCAATCAACTCCGCCACCTCATATAAGTTAAGTTAAGGCTATTTTAGAAAAATACCTTTTTTTGTACTTAAGTTATTTATTTTTTATAGTTGGTTTTAAGGTAAAATATTTTTTCTGTCAATAGTCTATATGTATATACATTGTATATAAAAAATTGTACAGAAATTAATAGGAATTTGTTGGTCACTTACCATTTTCTGAGGTGGTATAAAAATTAAGTCCATACTGCATTCGGGAGTTGCCAATAAGGGTTTAATGGGCTTTTGTTCCTTCTTTTCATCATCTCCTTCTTCTTCACCTTTCTCTTCATCTTTCCCTTCTTCCTCTTGCTCACTGCCAACCGGACTCTCCAATTTCACCAAACTGGGATGATCTGAGTACATATCATACAGATCATGCACATATTCGTTCATGTCGCTTTTCACCTTTAAGTACTTTTCCCGGGCAACGGCATGTCTTCGGCGTTCTGCAGGTGTAAGTTGGGGCAGCACACACTCTACAAAACTACTTTCGAGCACACATTTCCGTTTGTAAGCACTAAAGCGGTTTTCTCGGGCGCGACGATGTATACGTTTGATCTCATCTTCTAAGGTAAGCACTTTTGCTATAGTGGAGTTTGGTGGCAGATTGCAATCACGATCGTAACCACAGGTATCAGTTTTCCATTCCGGCGTAGTTGGTCTGATGGGCTCCCCCAAATAGGTGCGAACTTCATACGGATTGCGGGAGGGGCTTTGAACTGAATTTAAAGGAACAAATTTTTTATACATTTTGTCCTACTTTTAAGACCTTTTTTTTTAAATGTTTTATGACTATTGCTCTGATATGAATTTTCCACACAAAATTTCAATTATAATGGGCAACCGAAATTTTGTCCAAAACACACAAACCAAAACCGTTAAAAAAATTTCGATAGCCTTTAGAACGTTTTGATTTGAGTTTACAAAAGCATTGACAATAATTACAAAGTTTACGATTTGTTTTACACTCTTTAAATTTTTAACAGTTTCTGTTCAAATTTTTCGAATTTTTTAAATTTTTTTTAAAGAATTTTCGCTTTAATTTAAAATTTAAATAACTAAATCGTTTCGTCGATGTCCATATACTCTATCAAAAAAAATTTTTTATATGAAATTACGTTTATATCAAATGTATACTGTTAAATTTTAAATTTAGAAAATCAAGTGAAAATCATAAGAAAAAGAAAGAGTGAAGTATAAAAATTTCTAAATTAAATGTTATAATGATTGAAAGAGCTTTGCTACTTGGATCTCAAATTTCTAATAGCTTTTCAGTTTAGTGAACAAACCGTCAGAGTATGTCAGAGTAGGCATTTTGAATTTGGAATAGTTGCACGAATGCGCTTTATATATATTTGTTGGGAATTAGCAAATGATTCTTTTTTTTTTTTTCATTTAATAATTATTAATGTAGAAAGTTTAGCTGATATCATATTTAATAAACTAAAACACAATCCAATACATTTTGTTACAAATTAGGCAACAAACAACCATTATTTTTTATTTTTAATGATCAATCACTCAGGAGATGTCGTCTATACGTGTTATACGTGTAATGAGGCGATAGTACCGACCGAACACTTACCGTAACTGCGAACACACACCAATCTTAATCGAAGTATGGCCTATCGCACTGAGGGTTGTGCCCGCGTATGCCGAGATTATATAGTCTAGGTAATTACAAGCAGAAAAGAAATGATATTCTACTTCAAATGAATTGGAAATACTTACCATTTCTTTTTCTAAGTTCGCTGATGGCGAGTCTGTTGACATAAACGGTTTACGTTCATTTTTAAATTCAAAAGTTTGTTAACTCAAAAGAGCACAGAATTTATACGTTGCGCCGAAGCGAAAACGGACTACATTTTAGACGTAGAATATACCATTGATTAAATAATTAACTAGTTAATGCGGAGGTTATATCTGCTCTCTAAAAATTCAAACGTTTCAAAACTCATAATACAGTCCGAAGTTTAAGAAAAACGATTACTATGATTTAAGTTTAAAAATAGATTTTATACATTTATTCATAAATTGTAACAAATTTGTTAAACGATTATAAAAACTGTTTTCTAGATTTTATAAATAGCGCGTCCATGAAGGAATTTCTTTTTAATTAAAAATATTAATCATCAAAAAATTGCTTTTAATATTAGAAGTGATTAATGTTATAAAGAGCGCAGTCAAAGCAATTCATTGGACTTACGTTGGAATTATATTGTCATAGGTTAATGAAACCCCAAACTAATGAACAAATAAAAATTAATTTATTTTAAATAAATACTTTTCTATATAGTGACTTATACTTACTTCTTTCCATTTTTGTGTATTTTGGGTAGGTCTATCCATTAAGTTAATTCTACTTATAAGTTTTTCTTTTGTGTTTTTTTTTTCACTAACGCAATGTATTTAATTTTTTTTCACTAACGGATGTATTTAAGATTTCATAAGAGAACTTTTTTCTTGTTTTCTTTTTGTAGGCTTTCCTTGTTTTATTTATTTTCTTTTTTTTTTCGGTTAGTGCTTAGCCTGAGGGATAGGAAGTTTGTTGGAATTTTTCTTTCCTCTAAATTACGGGAACACCGTAAACAAAATGACATAATTTTTTAAAATCTGACTTAACTTGACAAGCATAAAACCGATCGCCTCATATTATGAAGCAATCCAATATTTTTAGTAACTATCACCAAACTAATCGATATTGCTAGAATGTTGTCTTCAAATTAAATGTTTAATTAAGAAATAATCGGACAAACTATTTGTCGTCATTGTCGTCATGCTTACTACCCGTTTCAGCGCAAATACAACGACCGTCGTCTTACATACGCTTTTGTTCTTCACCACAAAAAGCAGAAGTTACGAAAATTTTTTGTTTTTAATCATTATTAATTTTTAAACTTTCTTTAGCAGCCCTGTTTATGATATTTCCGTTGTATATGTATATTGCGCATAGGCGAACATATGGTTGGCAAACGCGTTACTATTACACATTACATTATTGCAATATATTAATAATAAATACTAGTAAATATGAATAAATCGAATATAAAAAGTTTGCCCATTATCAACGTATAAATCAACCCTATCCTCATACCGATTGTTTTGTGTAAACAGCTGGTATTTATTGCTCATATAAGCTGCGGTATCGTATAAAGACCGCTGATGTCGTAATTTGTGTATTTATAATGCAATAATATCGTAGTTTTATTTGCTCAATGATGCCAATCCCTTTAAAAAGCGAACTAATTTTATAGAAACAACATTTTATGAATTCAGATTTAGGTAAAAATTTCTTAAGTATGCAGAGTGAATTATTAATCTATGAGTATGACCCTTTTCAACAAAGCAACTATTAAGGATCATAATAAAATTTTCTTTAATAAAAATTTATTAAAAGTCAACCAAAAAGAAGCTTCCAATAGTTGTGGAAAACGGTAAGCTGACATCACTGTTTATCGTATACGTGAAGTACAAAGAAAAATTATAATAAATGCATCAATACATGAAACTTACTGAAATTTTTTTGGAGATTCTGTAATGTTGTGAAATAAAATACGGGTAAACAAAAAATGGAAAAGTAAATTAAACAGACAGTAAGAAATGTAATCTTTTTGTAATTGCAAAGAATACAGTGCAATTAAATTGTGATGTATGTGCGCGTTCGTGGACTCCATGAATATAAAGAAAAGGGAATTTTGCGGAACGTATTCTGTTTTCCAGTTTTATAAAATATATTAAAAATTTAGTCGTATGCACGGTGTAGCTTAATATTATTTGTAAGACGGCTATGCGCATTAAACTTTATGCAACAGAACGTTACATGAAGGGAAAAACAGAAAAGAAGAAAAATCATATAAACAAATTAATAATAACTGGAAAACTGTTGTGTGTATGCATGGGTGCATGCGTATCAATATAACAATATAATTATTCTTCGGTTACTTCTAAATGCCAAAATGTGGATAGAACCAAAAGAATTGTTAATATCATCACCACTCTGGTGAGTTGTTAAAATTATTACTTGCACATATCTATTAACCATTTAGTTGAATCCTACCTGAGTACATCGATTCCATTGGAAACATTGTCAATCCTTCAATTTTATGGTTATAGCAATGATTGAGAATCGTTCAGCAGGGGACCTCAAACATGTTCTTTGACTTAAATAATTATTCACACATTAATTTTATACATAAAGAATAATGTACAACAGCGCAATACAAAGTGTGTGCACTATGGAAGAAGAAATCTCTTAGCTATAAAATGCTTTTTTTGAAAAATATATTAATATTATGGTTTTTCAAACTTGTTTATCTGGTAGCTTAGGAGTCTTATCGTATCTTAAACGCAGACAGATTTGTGATTTTTGCATATAAATTAATAGAGAAAGGCATCACAAATAACTTTATTAAAACGTATCTTTCCTCTTTATAAGCATGACACAATAAACTGAATTCAAATCAAAAGATGTGTTGAAATTTTCGCCTTTTTTTACTAAAATTATCTTAGAAAATCAGATCTGAAAGTACGTGCGCTCAGTTAGTAAAAAGTTTGAAGAAAATCCAGAAGAAATACATAAAACTATAATTTTTTCTTTTATAAACATTGTATTAAAGAAAATAACAACAAAATAAAAAGCAATCGGCGAAATCAAAAATTCGTAAGACTCTAACGACACGTTCTTGGAAGAATTGTACAACTTTCATAAATCTGCAAATATGTAGATAAATAGTTTTTACCATTTTTAAGCCTTAAATGAACAGTATCATTGGAAGTAAAAACATTGTTGACATTTTGCTGTTATATTAATATCGGAATACATATATCCAGAGTGATAAGTCTTAGCTAATGTCTAGTTTTTATTTAAACAAGTTTAACTCAGAAAGTTGTTATTTCATTGACACATGCAACATTTATGATATGATACGGTATGCGGAGGATTGCTTTATTATTGCTAGACTGTATAAAAATTTCTCGAGTACTATGCAGTTTTGAAATATTTTCTTTTCGTGATTCTGTATTGTTTAGGATCCATGAAAAATGTTCCAAATACTTTGTTTTACAAAAACGACGAGGTCATGGTGAATCCGGCTTAAGTTCTTTGCTAGTTGGCACAATTGACAGCGTATTTGATACGAAACCAGCACCGTATCGTATTTTACATCGGACACCTAACTCGGAAGTATTCTATGGTGAGTTTTTAAGGAAATATATCTAAAAATTTAATAATTAAGTTTGTAAATATAAACATTTTTGTATAATGTATAAATATTCATTTAAAAAAACTTTTTGATAAATGAATAGATACGTGTGTTGTTAATCCACCTGAAAAAATTATTCAAAATCATCCGTATTGTATATATATCATTATAAGTAAACATAAAAAAAAAAATATCGAAGGTATCAGTACTAGCTTTTCACTGAAATTTTAATTTTATTTTAGAAATATTTGCACTAAATTTGAAATCAATATCTGCTGTATTTTTGGTGGGATGATTCCACTCATTATGTAATTTATATAAGCGATCAAAGGTTATGGCAAGTTATAGTAGTTTTCTGGTTACTTCCTGCTTTTCAATCGATCTCGCCAACACCTGGCTTTGAGTTTCTTGTTTACTTTGAAGATCCCCATGTTGGGAAGATTTATTTTTTACAAAGGATTAATAGTCGCTCTTGCGGCTCGTCTCATTGATAATAAGCATGGAAACCGTTTCACCATTGCTCCTTTTTAAATCGGCTATGCATTGACTTAAACGCTCGGTTAGCTAATACGCTGCTCGACTAATCAAGCCAATCTGATGCAGGTGTTAATCAGCTTTAACACAGATGCTTTGCTATTTCATTTAGTAAAATTCGTTTTGCTTTTATCATTTTTGTTTTTTATTTTGCTGTCATCATTTTCGTTTTGTTTTTCCTTTGTTCACACAACCGTCTCTCTAATTCATGATAAGTAATAATTTTATTGTTCTGCAAACACATGAAGGGGACAGTTTGTAGCCATGCAGGCAAACAAACATAAGTTTTTTTTCATATAACTTGCAGTAAGCAATAAGAAAAAAATATAGAAACTTCAATAAAACAAACTACAATCAGTGTTTGCAAATGAAGCAACTGTTATAATATTTACACATATTTAGTAATAAATAATTAGAATTATGTACGTATATATAAAAGAACTTAAGGTTAAGAACATTCGACATCCAAATAAAGGGATCTAAACAAAGTAATGTCATCTTTAATAAAAATCTTCATATCAAATGTTGTCAAATGTAAATAAAAATAACAAGAATCTTATCAAAATATGATAAGGATAGTAACCAAAGCAAGATGATAAAAAGCATATCTTTTTTACGCACACGCACGACTATGTCATTAAATAAGTACATTACAGTAACTGTAATGGAGGTATGTACGCAACTCTCAAAGCGACTTGAGACAGACCAACCTTTTGATATATCAATTAAATTTGAATCAATTCAGAGTAATTCCTGAAACAGACGGAGGAACGTCTCCCCTCATGTCTGCCCATTTATTTTTGTTCTCAACGTATAGGTCGCAATTTTCAGGATAATTGATGAAATTTCGTAAATTAATATGTTTAGCCCTAGGAAGAAACTTATTGTTCGGCTATGTTGGTGATGCAAGTTATTAGTCCAAAACATAATGAGGGGAATTTAATCATCCTTGCTGTGTTTGATTTCTCTGAGCCATTTGATTATGTGACTTATAACCCATTGTTGGAAACGCTAAAAACTAACTTTGGTTTCGGTTAAGTTTTATTCGGAAAAGCGATGTTAGTGTGTGGAAATCTACTACTCTTTCTCTGAGGAAAGAGGTATTAATTGTGGTTAACCACGCGGCTCTCTATTAGGGCTCATTTTATTTAACCTCTGGTCTAATTACATGTTATCAAAATTGCAATTTTCATTTATATACTAACGACGCCCAAATATACGTATATCACCTGCGTGAATTTGTGAAAGATTTAAACCAGCGAATTAATGAAGATTTGACGCGTATCTCTCTCTCTCTCTCTCTCTCTCTCTCTCTCTCTCTCTCTCTCTATTGGCCTGCTATCAATATGTTATAGTTACACTCAGATAAAACCAAAGCTTACAATTCTGACTTTATCTAGTGTTACAAGAGCTGATGCAGCGATTGATATTGGCAGTCAAGTTTCCAATCTTGGTTATATAATTAACTCACGTTTTAGTTCCAACTCAAGCTGAATTGAGATTGGTTCAATGTAGTAACACTTATATTCTATGGAGCCAACGTACATGATAATCTCGACCATGCCGTTGAAGAGTAGACTATAGTTGGTTGTCCATAAGTGTGCCAAATACATCTTCAATAAGCGTGAGCACACTACTTGTACATCAAAATATCTATATGAGAAAATCAAGTTCGTCAGATCAAGGCGTGCGATGAATTAAATTCTTTCAGACCATAAGTATTTAAGATCATTAAAATTATTATATTTTTTATGTATTGGCTATTGTTCGCGGGAATAGATTCAGAGCAGCAATCAGGGTTTTCTATAATTCTGAATGTCACCAGTATTTATGTAATTTTGTCTAATTTATTCACTGCATAATTCGTTCGAGTTATTCCACTTTTTTGTATCAATCCGTTTTGTTAATTATTTTTTACGAAAGAAACTTTATAGGCTTGTTGGTACAAGAATTCTACTTTAATCTTAATTAATAACTAGTTGAGTTTTCTCAATTATTTGACGATTAACTACTGATTAATGACTTTACTTCACAATACGGTATAATTTTTGATGGCGAAAATATGGATGAATCGCATTTGGCGAAATCGTGTAGGGTAAAAGATAAACGCCCAGGCTGGACTATAATGTTATAATCGATCTAAATTTGTCTGCGCGTGCGAAGTCTGTCCACCTATACTTGTATTCAACTTACGGATAGCAATTCTCGAGATCATTTTAATTGCAACAATATTGACTGGAGGTCTTCAATGTTTGCGAAAAACGAACAATTGTTTTGCTTTGCTTATGAAGATAGGAAAACATCTCTCCTAAACTACAAGCTTTTCCGCTTTTTCATTTTATCGTATTTTTCAGAAGTTGCTATTGGTCTTACGCGTAATGAAATCCACAACGATTGGGAATGGCTTACTCAGAATCTCTTCGAGGTGCTCAATGATATGGAAAGCGAAGATGAGGTAACCAATTTTACCATGTGTAAAATAAAATCGCTTCACGCTCAAAACAATCAAAATGAAACGGGCGATACGGCCGATTTTAAAGTGGTTCAATCCAATTTTCGCAGGTATTTCAAAATGCCCGAAGAAGAACATTTGGTCAATTACTACAAATGCACGTAAGTGACGAAAAAAACAAATCATTCATTATTTCGATTAATATTGCGTAATCTTTATTCCTTACATTAGTTATGTGAAAAATAAAATACCACGGCAAGGGCACTTGTATATATCTTTAAACCATATTTGCTTCTACTCGTACATGCTGGGACAGGAGACAAAGCTGGTTATACGTTTGTCTGAATTGGAAGATATATCACGCAGCAGCAATATTATCTATTTGAAAACAATTAACGGCATGCAATATAATTTTACCATACTGTTTAACTCAACGGAAGCTTACGAGTTTATAGAACTATTGAATCGCATGGCGATGCAACAGATAATACAGGTGAGAAAGTTTGGTTTTCTATTATATTCTCTCCTTTATTAATATACACATTGCATGAATTTTCGTTAAGGATCCCGAAAGTCCTATAATCGACCATGATCCGTTATTAGTG
Organism: Glossina morsitans morsitans; assembly: GCA_001077435.1. Classification (NCBI taxonomy): domain Eukaryota; kingdom Metazoa; phylum Arthropoda; class Insecta; order Diptera; family Glossinidae; genus Glossina; species Glossina morsitans. Next base: position 93,942 of record CCAG010000256.1, on the reverse strand, counting down.
CAACGTTTAAATCGTAAAACTTCAAAAAAGCCAATATTGTGTCTTGATTTAGTAGCCCGACAGAAGTCTGAGGAATATCGCACGTACTTTCGTTTGCCACAACGAGAGATTATTGATGGGACTATAAAAGGTAAGGTTCATGAGTTTAAGAGCAATTCTCTGTTGATATTCTTGCGCTGTAATTTCTCTACTTTTCCTTTAGCTAATCTGTGGACTCCATATTCAAAGAGTTATGTGGGCGGTAGCATTTATTTATCCAATAATTTCTTTTGCTTTAGCAGTGATGTCAAAGATTTCGTTAGTGTGGTTATACCATTAAAAGTTATTAAGGTAAATAAAATTTAATTGTAATTTGTACTCACCTCTCGAAGAATGTTTTCACTCTATTCATAACATTTGCTATTTCTAACTCTCTGATAAAAGTTGTGTGTGGAGATTATTGTTTCAATTATATTCACACTTCTACAAAAGTATAGAATCGTGGAAGCTGGTATAGGCATGGTACATAGCTATCGGCAGCTTGAAAGACGCCTTAGGGAGCGAACAAGGTATCTTATGTGCTGTTGATGGGGATAAGAATTTGTGTTGATACAGAAAATGCCATATAAATTACTTCAGACACAGGATAAATAGTTTCTAAGGAATTGATTTGAGAAAACATATCGTGTTTATGTAAGGACAAAGTCTTTTATTCGTCCATTTTTCATTCCCATTGCGCGATAATTTTTGACATTCAGGGCATACAGGAAAAATTATACATTAGATGTCCAAATAAATTTTCAGCCTATACGTAGCTTGCGCTAACTGTATGCATAGAGATTATACATATTAGAAGCTGTGATTTTGTGATAGTTTGGACATCTGTCAACAATAATCAGTCACAACCCTAACAAAATATCGCATTGTAAAAAAAAACCATTGTTGGGGAAATTTTACTTTTTCTGTTTTATTCGAACGACAATGATGTTAAATCGCTAGAGGAGATGAAAAATAGATGCGATATCCAAAGCCTAAATACCCATGATGCTGGATGTACTATGGATTATTTTAACCAAGCAAAATTATTATCAGCAGACGTTACTAACAACAACTAATGAATTTGGAAAAAGAACTTGCCGCGGAAACATAGTATCTGGAATGTAATATAATCCCCGCTGTTTTTAGCAGACGTTACTTCTTTTGATTAATTTTTGTTATAACCCATGACCTATTGCCTGTTCAAGCGCGGCTTCCATTCTTATGAGGACACCCTCAAAATTGGTGCTCTTTTGCACGGACTCAACTTCAATTCCATTGCGGGATTGCCACTCTTTCCCATGCAGAATTCAAATTTCGCCCAAAATATGGAACAAGTCAGTGGCCAGGGAAAAACAAAGATACTTTTTAGATTTCACTTTAAATTGTCAATTGCGCAAATAACACATATTTTAGGCGTAAAATTCCCGTTACGCCCCCTTACTTGTATTTCCAAAACTATGTTTTTATAAATGCTTCATGATATACTATAACCTAAGGACAATTTACTTCCGCATTCGAAGTATGTAGAGGTATATTAATAATTCCGTCATATAAGTTCCTACAGTCGGAAATAAACATCAGGTGGTACACAAAAGATGTATAATGTTTTTTCAATGTAACAGCAACAGACATAACGGACCAGCTTGCGACGCGTAACTTATTTAATAAAATTTCTTTTGTTAGCCAACCGCCTAAAGTGATCTTAATAAATGTTAACATTTTCAACCAATCTGCGAGTATTTTTCTAATTGAAAGATCTTCTTAATATTATTCTTATGTATCTTATTCGCCACGTAACTCAGATTGTTGAAGAGATATTGTTTTTACCATATTCACGATAAAAGAAAAGAATTTTTTTTTGCATTTAAATTTTCAGAGCGTTGAGAAAAAGGATGATGATCCTCATCGTTCTGGAAACAATATTGTAATAATAACTTCTGAAAACGTTCCGTTCATATTTTCATATATTGCTGACCGTGAAGTGCTGCTCACAAAAATTACCGATTTACTAAGCAGATTTCATGTGTAAGGCACATTTTTACACAAATATATACACTGCGTATATTGCGTATATTTAATATTTTTCAGGCCCAAAAATCGCGAACGACCGAAATATGATATATCGTGGAGTAAACAGGCAGCTCTTATTAATAATCATACAATCGAATTCACACCCGATATGGAGGAAAAACAAAACGAAAAACTGGCTCGTTGGGAATCACATTTCCGCGATTATGGGCGTGGCATTTCAATGTTTCGCACAACGGCTGTTATAAATTTAATAGCCGAAGGCATTCCCGACAAATTAAGGCAAGAGATTTGGTTAATATTTTCGGGAGCAATACATGAAAAGGAAATGAATCCTGGGTTATATGAGGATTTAGTAGAAAAGGCCGCATGTCTTAAGCATTCGTCAGTGCATGATGAAATTGAACGCGATTTAAGACGATCATTACCTGAGCATCCCGCTTTTCAACACGACGACGGTTTGGGTGCCTTAAAACGCGTACTACAAGCCTACGCTTTACGTAATCCCCATGTGGGCTACACACAGGCTATGAACATTGTAACGTCCGTATTCTTGTTATTCTGCGATGAAGAAAATGCTTTCTGGATGTTGGCTACGCTATGTGAAATTTTGTTACCCGACTATTATAAAGATAAAGTAGTAGGAGCTCAGGTATGAGAAACCAATTGAAGAAAACAAGACACTGCCATAACTATATTTTACATTTATGTTTAGATTGATCAAGGTGTTTTAAATGAACTGGTCAAACATTATCTGCCCGATTTGCATAGTCATCTTGACAGATTGGGTACAATAGGCATGATATCCTTATCATGGTTTCTAACTATTTTCATTAGCGTTATTTCCTATGAGAGTTCTTTGCACATCATTGATTGTTTTTTTTATGATGGAGCGAAAGTCATATTTCTTATCGCTTTACAAATACTTGATTGGAATCGTGAACAACTTTTAAATTGTAACGATGACGGTGAATCGATGTTAGTGCTAACGCAATTCCTTGAGGGCATTTATAATCCAGATTATCATTCGCCATTGGCCAATGATAAACGTAAAGTGAAACGTACGCAAACAGTTCAAACTCTCATACATGCAGCCTACACTAGATTTGGTGAGATAACGTTACAGCGTATACAAGAGCTGCGCAATAAACATCGTCGCCTGACCATTCGCAAATTTGATTTGGATAACGAAGTTACTATAGTAAAATTCCATATGGATAATATGTATTTCAATAGTGAAGAGTTGCGCATGCTTTTGCGCATAATACGTGAAGAGAAGCAAGCCTATCGTAAGGCTCATCAACAAAAACAACAAATTCATGTTGGAGAATCACCCATTTTAGTTCAAATAGCTGGCGATTCTCCTTGTCGTCAGAAGCTGGCTTTACCAGAAGGAAATTGCAGTCGTGCCGAAGCCTACAGTGTAGACTTTGACACATATCGTGTTCTCTTCTACGAATTGACACCGTGGCGTTCCTGTGTTACAGTTGATTTGGCAGAGAAATTGTTTAGAGTAAGCAAAAGAAAAGCGAAAACAAAAAAAAATTGAAGTTTATTATTATTTTTTATCTATACAGTTGGCAGATAAAAAAAGTACTGGCCTTTTAGATTTCTCGCAAATTCTTAATTCCTTAGGCTTAGTGTGTTCAAGTAAATACACAGAGAAATTGAAACTTTTGTATATATTACATTTGCCACCTTTACTGTCTAAAGCGGAAATTGATCATGTGCGCAAACCTCGGATAAAAACCGAAGAAAATACCGAAGAAGCTATAGAAGCTGAAGACTTTTTCGGTGATGACCCGTCAGAGTCTATTGAGGCTTTGCCTTCGCCCACGGACAATAATTTTGATGAGGATGATTACGCTTTAATTACAGCTACACAACGTTTGCATTCACTGGCTGGCATGTCTAATAATACACTAATGGATCTAAAAAAAAATACACATTTATCGTTGGCCAACTCAAATAACTCTCCAATGGCCGTTAATACACGAACGTCAACTTTTTACGTAGATCTGTCTGAAGATGAACACAGTACTCCACCGTCTCAACGGATCGGAGGAACGGCTCATTCACAAAACGGTGCAAGTGCACCTCTAAATACTTTACAAAAGCAAGGCCGTTTCGAATCTATTGACACATTTTCCGATATTTCCGATTTGGGAGCGGCCAAGGTGACCCCACCGCAATTAAATGTAGAAACAATTTCGAATTTCTCACAAATCAGTGATCTGGTAATGACTACAAATGCCGGCCACAAAAGAGAACGAACCGATTCGAATACCGATAGCAAAAGTTTGGGTAGTTTAAGATATCTCGTAGATCAGCCAGACGATGCCAATTCACCTAACAAAAATATACCGAACATGAAGAAGGCCAACTTTCAAATACTATGGAAGAGCTTAATAGAAATTTTAGGAGAACAAGATACGGATATGTTACAATCATGTAAGTTCAACAGATAATCAATTTTAAGGTGCTGTGAAAGCATACGTTTTGTTTACAGTTGAAAATCTTATTGAATTGGGTAATAGTAACATGAAGAAAGACTCTAGTTTAGAAAGCTTTACGCAACTAAATTTAGGTAGCGGTGAAGAAGTAAGTGATTCGAGAAAGCAAAACGAATTTCAAAAAAACTATCAGATACAAACTTTTTTTAGCCCGATTCAAATGGCAATCCTACAACACCTATTGAACCGCCATCTACGACGAAGCTATTTCTAGATTTAGAAGAGGAATTACGTCAAGCCAATGCTGCCAGCATGTTAAAGTCGAACAAACGCAACTCTGATAGTAGCAATAGTTCCAGCGATGATGACTTGTGGGAAATTTCTATCAATCAATTTATAGCTACCGTACTAGCAGTAACCAGCATAGTTAAGGGATTCTATGTACGTACTTCAATCAAAGAGAAAATTGAGAAAATGCAAAAGAATCGTCGTAAATGCATAATATCGAATTACTAAATAGAAATCTGAAACAATTTGATTTGTAAAAACAATATATATATATATATATATATACTTTTTTTTGTCCTAAGAGAATTTAATTGTTGCAATAATTCTTTTGCTTTAGTTAAAAAGATTTTACTTTAATCAAAAAAATATATGTATAATTATTAGCTTAAGTTTCATTATCTACACATAATTAATAAAAAAACACGATATTAATTTTCCTTTATACTGTTTTATATTTGAAAGAGCAACAAAGAAAGCGTTCCTATTGTGCTTGCTAAGGAATCTTTCGAATCTACCATCTGTACTAATTGTTGCTATAATTGTTTTTATTACTCTTAATGTCATGTAATTTCGACGGATATTGCTCTCTCTGTTCGTTTTTGTTTATTATATCTTGAAAGTATGAAATGTGTTATCTATTTATTGAAAACTGAATTTTGTGCCAAGAAATTATTCATCAATATCTGTGGCGTTTAAAAAGTTTAATTATATTTTGAATATAGATCGAAAAATGTGCACTTTCTTTTTTTTTTTTATTATATATTCATAAAGATAAAAAAGCGAAGATATGTGTCACAAAAGCTTTATGAAAATTGTTTCCATAACTTTTGATCCCAAACATAGCTGTTGATCAGGTCGTTTTATGAAGGCTTCAATAGGCTCCGGCCGACACGGAGATCGGGTATAATTTGATGTTACCTAACATTGATTAACGAATTGTTTCGAAACTGTTGCTAAAACTTGAGATAGACAAAATTTTCGGTACAGAATTATGTCAGCCCTATTATATAATGCAATAAAAAACTAATATGGTCTCGCTATGAAATTGTAGTTGCAGGATTTGGTTTGTATTAGAGCCGCAATAAGCGTTCGCTTCATATTTTTAATGAATCAAATGTTCTGGGTAATAATTCATTTTTTAAATAAGAGACGTTTTAGATACACGCAGACGTTTTGTTCATAAATATTTTTATTTTTAAACACTTATACAAAGATTACCGCCGTAGTTTATTTTGAAGGGAAGTGCAATTACAAATAAAAGAATTATTGATTAAAAGTGGGCTTAATATATATTAAGTAATCCTAAGTCGTCTGATCACATCATTTCCTTTGAAGAAAAGATAACGCTTCGCGTCTGCTGATATTAAAAAATTATTACAATTTTGTAAAAATAAAAAAATTTTTCAACGGAATAAGGCAAAGAAGGTGCTCGTACAGAAAATATTAAACTCTTTCATTGTTGCATAGTGCTACTTTTAATTATCTGTCGTTCCGGTCGTTGGCGTCAGCAATTGGTACGAAAATCGATAATAGATTTTGTGAACGGTTTGTCAAAAGCACGAAGGTTTCACTACGATGCTGCAGAAAACTTACCAAAAAAACAATAAGAATAGGCAGCCAATGATGGGCATTATTTTGAAATTTTCTCATCACTTATTTTTTGTTTTGCGACTATAAAATTATTATTAGGAACTGGAACGTACAGAAAAACTCAAAACATTTAGGCTTTAATATTTCATTTCACTTTTTGCTGGTGATGAAAATGTCAAAAAGGAGTTAGCTGATGATCATTAGTAAGCTTATAATTTGTATATACTTTTCAAAATTTTTGAACACGACTTTTGATTGTTAGATATACCAATATATATATATATAGTATCCAATGTATTTCTAATTTAATAAAAAACCCATTCAAATGCTTCGTGATTAACAAAGAGAAACACAATTTATATCCTTTTTTACGATATTAGTTATCTTATTTAATATATTTAATTAAAATCTGGATGTGAGTAATTTACTTTCGTTGAACAAATGTTTTTAAGTATCAAATGTGTACGTGATATTTTTAATAAAATAAATGAAAACAACTTACTGGGGTTAGTTGTTAGAATGTTGAAACCATAAAATCTGATAACAAGTATATCTAAAGGTAGTTAAGTAAATGCATACGAAGTCGAATTCACATAATTTTTAAGTTTGATGAAAAACTTCCTTTGAAGTTCTGAAAAAAATTGATTAGTTTAAACCAGTTTGAAATAACTCCTATTCGCTATATTTTAATAAATACATTTCGAAATTAAACAACAACAAAGTTTCAATTACTTATTTTGACTATCTATCGTTCGCATAATATTCGCTTGTAGAGTTCAGTAAATCCATTCAACTGATATATCGGTTGTAAATCGCATCTTGCGTATCATACATATGTCCTATATTAGGCAAATCTTATTTTGTAATGACTTGACGGCATTTTTTAGGTAATAAACCGACGAACAGAAAACCGTTTTAGGTGCACCACTTTAGGCTTAGGAATATTCTTATTACAAGAAAAAATTCAAAACTCAAAGTCCTAGAATAAAATAATAGGATGCAAATTCATTAATGACCTTCGAGCTTAAGACGCATTGTAACAATTTAAAAGCAGGTTTATTTTTTTGGAATGGAAGGAAAGGCAATGAAATGTTCGAGGGAGTTACTAAGCATATGTTTAAATACTAAGTAAAATTAATTTTGAAAATTTTTTAAAAATGGCAATATCGGAGACACTCTTGTGAGAAATCTGGTGCAAATTTCAATTTAAAAAATTCTCGCTTTGGGTCGTTTCTAATAAGATGAAAGTTTGGTAAGTCCATGTCACAACATTCAGTCATTAGTACTTAAATTTTAATGAACGATTTCTCCCAGTTACGTACTCACTGGCAAAATAGTTGATAAAAACAATCATATGAGCACTGATTACATATGTTTTATTTAACTGGCTACCATTTGAAAGCTATTGCGTTGCGAGTTATGTATGACTTTTCTAATTAGAAATTTATTTCAAAAAAATCAGCTGAAAATAAGACGCGATTTTAACGTTTGCTTGTTCTCCATGGCGGAGTCAATAACGAAGTCGTACAAACGTAAATAAAAACAAGCAAATACATTATAGTTGGGCAAGACCGCCCATTAAATTCCCTACACCAGATTGTCCAACACAATTCTTACTTTTATTATAGAACACAAAAATTAAATATTGTTTCTATATAAAGGCATATTTTTCATATGCGTATTTATGGGGAAGCGAGCCCAAAATACAATCTAATGTAGTACAAGTATAATCCTTACATATGGTTGCAAAAATAGGGGTAGATGGTCTAAATTTTGTAGAATTCATTTAGGTATGGAATTACTATGACATTATGGGTCGATTTCTATCACCACATATTAAAACTTAGTCTTTCCTGTTCTACAATTTTCGTAAAAACCCTTATTAGGATGAGATCAAAAAAATTAGTCGAGATGGTCCAAATTTGGTACCGGTCATTTTGTTATGATAAATTACTATCATGATATAGTTTTCATTTTTGTCGTATGAACTTCAGTTTTCATTATATTAGAGGGGGTACAAAAATTGCCTAGCCGGTCCAAAGTTTTCATACCAATTTAGAATGCAGAAATACTACTTCTTAACCACTTTTATTGAGAAATTTTGAAAATTATAATTTTTTTCCATATAACGATAAGGAAGCCATGTGGTACAGCGACAATCTGTAGGTTGAACACAAAAATGCGTGGCAAGACATTAGGCAGATAGACAGACAAACAAGGTGATAATACATTGTCGTGGTAAGTTTGAAAAGTACATGCAATAACGTGGTGAAAAAATAATTAGATAACGTCATTAGATATATATTGAATTTTTCGATTACTATTACTGCAAGACTTGGTCTTATGGATTTAGACGATTTGTGAATTTTCGCTAACGAAAAAAAAAATTAATTTCGAGTGTTTTAGCTCTTAGTGCTCATCTTACTTGTGGTCTCAGAATTTATGCCTCTCGTTCAAATAAACTATAGTTCGGTATCATAATATTAGTAAACATTCATATTTAAGCAAATTTTTCATGTCGCAGAGATGGGTACAAGTGAGGTGATTTTTATACAGGTTTTATATACGATGTTATTATTTTTTTCTTCTTACAAGCAAAGAAATAAATATGAAATAAAGCAGTAATCTCTGCAGCCTTTTTCAATGTAAGTTCACTTTCCTACTGTCTTCTAAAAACTTATTGAAAGTTATTGCTTTTGCTTAACCGCTATTCTCCTTTGCAGGAATTGTTCACTTTTTAACTACATATTACTACTAAAGTACACATGAGAAATTCCTTACGCTCTGGAACTGCGTTAAGCATGCGATTCGATGGGTAGAATAAGCGAACGGTTTCGGCCTTACGAGGATTCGAATATCAAAAATGTATCAAGGGTATCATTCTTCGACAATTGGCTTACGCTTGGAACTGCGTTAAGCATGCGATTCGATGGGTAGAATAAGCGAACGATTTACGGCCTTACGAGGATTCGAATATCAAAAATGTATCAAGCGTATCATTCTTCGACAATTGGCTTATATGTGTCAATTTCCCTATTGGCGTAATTTTTGTTGCAAAAGTCATGGTGGGAAAAATTTATGATAGGAAATTGACTCATCCATTTTTAGCCCAAAATTCCAGTTTAAAATGGATGTAATCCCTTCTTAAAGATTTCCCAAATGTTAAAAAGCTGAAACTTGCTAATTATAATAGGTATTCATTCGAATTAGGAAATACCTACAGAAATCAACACAGTTTTGTGCAAAAACGATTTTTTGTGTGTTTGTGTGTTTTGGTACTACAGTTAAAGCGCGGCAATTGATTATGTTTTTCTTTCCTAGGCTGGGTGTCGCTATATTGCATAAGGAGGATCGTTGGGGATTTCATTAGGCTATCTGCTCAGATATAATGGCAAAGCAGGCTAGCGCTCGATTAAAATGTGGTTGTTCGCTCCCGAACTGCTTTTGCTTCACTCGCAGCACACTAAGTGTAAGCACCTGGAACGGCGAATGAAACCTTTGCTTCTAGATTGTCTTAAATTCAGTTAGAGAATGATGACTCGCGATGGGGAGTCGTCCGGCATGCAGACACCTCCGGAACGAGTGGGCGAGGACGCTAAGAAAGTCAAGTGAAAGGACTACATCGTTGGGCAAATCTCTTCTATCTCTTTTGAACACGTGCCCTCCATATATTCAAGCATAATCACAACGCAACCGATGGCTCTCACCGGCTACGACCGGCTGAAGTCTTGCCTTGATGCATCTGAGGGTATCGACGCAATATCTACAGGCTCCTACATACGTATGCGAATTATACTCTAATTATGGCCGGATGTAGGCGACGCAAATGAAACGTATATCGACTTCAGTGAAATGTTTTAAAAAGTTAGACTCTTAGTAGCATCTTTGGACGCTTTGAACCAATTTTCTGTTCAATGAACATCATTTTGCATTCTTATCCCCGGGATATCCAAAAATTGCTGACTCTTCTGTACCAAAGGAAAGGTATCTCTTGTATATAAGCCGAGCTTCGTATTTACTTCGATACTGGCTTTTTGTCGTTTCGATAGTTGCTTCTTTACTTGTCGTTCCTGAGCCGCTTCGCTTGTTCACCTTCGTTTCTTGCCCGTAAGTCCTTTTGTTACTTCTCCCTTTTCAATCAAAGCTGGGGCATAACTCGGGACTTGCCAGTGGGAAGAAAAAAAGAAAAAACAGTATACAATCCGTTTGGTCGATAATTCGATAGATTGCTCGCGCTTGGCGTACGTATAGATATTTGTTGTTGTTTTTGTCTGCACGTAGTTCGTATTTGATCACATTACCGTTATTCTCAACACGAGATTACGCATTTCCGATAGCGTAAATGAACCGTGACGTGTTAATGCGCGATCTGTAAATCTTACTGAACAACTAATAGCCCGATTTTTTGTTTGCTCACTGCTTTTACAGCAGCCACATAAATAATAAAAAAAAATTTATTCAAAATTGTAAAATTTATATTTCATGTGCCGTAAGCGATTCACAGACTGTGGAAATGGCAACCATTCAGTAACAGTTTTCTGGGAAATGTGTCAACTATGTGCTCCAACTTGTGGTTTGTATATTTACGTCCCTACAACAATTTCAGAAGAAGTAAAAAAAGTTTGCTTTTCGGTTTTGTTTTTCTAACTGCACAATAAATTTATTTACACATTCAAACGTACATATGTTAGCATAAATATTCATCTTATATACTTACTGGAAAAAATGTAATAATAATTATTAATAACATAGTTGTGAGCGTTAGATAAGATTGTGGTTCCACACAACATCGGTTTTACTTACTAACAAATATACTTAAGTTAACTTAATGAAGTTTTCTCACTTATCCATAAAATAATAAAAATTAAAAAATTAAACATTTTGTTTATTTCATCGCATATACCAATAATAAGGAATCATGCTTATCATTTGGACTTTCTTAGCCTTAGGCTACGAAATTGTTTTATTTTTAAATAAAATAAATATCAAATAATTGACAAACATAAGCAAGTTAGAAAGCGTTCCACCCACCATAAGTGCATCGGGGTTTGAAAGCATGTACTCGATAAACTCCTTAAGCATAAGCATGGACAGTCTCTAGTACGATGTAAGTATGGATAGAAATTTTTTTTTTAAGCGTCAACATATCGGATGGTTATTTGAACCACATCAGCTACTTGCCAAAAGTATTTTAACATATCGGACCTAAGTGCTATTTAATTATATTGACAGCAACAAACCTTCACAGCTTGATTTATCAAATTTCCTTAGGTGTTTTTAGGTCTCAAGATATTGCTGCATGTGCGAAGAAAATCTTAATCTATTAGGCTTTATTTTCAAAAATATTTTCACTAAGACAACTGGCGATGAAATATGAACGAAAAAAATAATTGTTCGCACCGATCGGAACATGTGATACGCGAATTACTATTTTTTCCGATAACCGACGATAATGAATTCCAGGTGTGTTCGGAAGTAAAGAGAATATTGATAGCTTCCTTAGCGAGAAAAGTTGGAAAAATAGATGATTCACTGATATTTTATTAAACGACAACAATCGAACTTGAAGAAGTCGAGGTTTTCGATTGCAAATGAGTACCCGTGAATTGATCAACGCTCCTCCCAAAATCCTCATTGAAGTTAGCGGAAACGGAATTGAATATTTCTAAAAGCACCGATCGACATTTGAGCCATTCACTGCACAAATCGATTAACTCTATTTTGTGAAAAAACTTAAATTTAAATATCTACGCGCTTGGTATAGTCATTCCTTTGTATATCCTGCTTTGTATATCTATAATAAATTTCCTGAATAATAAAGATTAACATCATGAAACCACAACATTATTTTTTGGCCATGGAAAAATAAATAGATTGTTTCAGAGGCCATTTTCAGTAAGCCCCCACTCTTATGTAGATCGTTGAAGTAGTGCAACTCAAATCCGCTAGCGAGCGCTGAATGATGAGAGTAAATTTTTTAGTGCCCTTTTTTGGGACTTAAAATAAAATAAATAAGTCAGCCACAGTCTAGTCACTGCACGGCCAAGTATTAGTAAAGTCGTTCTAAACGAATAAATATTATACCGTATTAGTCAAGATGAGTGAGACTGACAACAATGTGGAAAACAGTGGACCATTTCGTAGTTCTTCAGTGCCATTTATCGAGAGAAAGTTTGGCCCAAGTAAATGTTTATGGTTTTCTTCGAATTCTTCTGAATTAAGAAGTCAACTCACTTACAAGAGACCGAAAACGCTCGTAGAGGTTTTCTAGTAAGTTGGCTTAAAAGGCGGTAGATAAAGTCAGAAAGATTCAAGCCCGGTCTCATGCAATTCGAATGTGAAATAAAGACTCAGAATTTAGTGGCATTAATATAAGGCAATCTGTAGCAGGGCAGGTAGGTAATAAAGTTGGAAAAATGTAAATCAACCCGAAAGGCAGAACTGTAAAAAGGGAAAAAGGGAGGGGACATGATGGGCCTGCTAAAGTTCATTACTGCTGCTAGACATGATTTTTATAAAGATATGAAAACAAATTGAGTGAGAAATGACGAGTCCTCACATATAGCTGATGAAGAAGATTTCATTACAACTGTTGACATTCGATTTTATGGAAAATCTATAATAAAAGAATATAATAATTAACTTTTTCTGTAATAAAAAATTTGAAAATTTAATTTTATTAATTATTTCATTTATTTTATTAAGCGAATTTTAAAAAACAATTTCATAGCATTTCTCAACTTTTCGTTTTATGGAGTTAATCGATTTGTTCAATGAACGGCTCATTTGTGACTGGTCTCCAATCAAATTCATCATTTTAATCATCAATTACTTGCCGTGTTCGTTTGAACGCATAATTTCCATGAATTCAAAAAAATGCATATGTCACTGGCCGCTGGCCGCTGGCCGCTTAACAGAAGAGAAAAGTAGTGCAATTAACAACTGGACATCGAGAAAGAAGGAAACAGTGATAACTTAGTGTATATGAGTCAATAAATGCGAGCATATCAAATCAAATTGTATCGTGCATTTGCGAGGCGCAACCGGTTCAAAGTAAGCCAGCGCATCGGTGTGGCGCCTTTTCTACCTAATTCTTAAGCGTAGCCGAGAAAACCACCAACTGTGCACGATTACCCTTCAAGCAATAAAGCAATGGAAAAGCAAGCATGAAATCCCATGTTATTGATAAATTTTTTGCAAGTGGTCCGTGTCGTTACAAGTGTCGTTACACGATCACGACATTCTCAGAGGCATCTCTATAGACGATTTAAAACACTCGTTCGAAATAAATCTTGAGTGTATCAATTGCCGTGTTAGGACTGATGGAAGCCCACTTAACACAACAATAAAAAGTCTTTGTTCTCACTTTAACAAAGATCTGTTTACATTAGCACGCACCTTGTAATTATTATGAATCCCTTTTCCAGTGAGATTTTGCTTGTCTTTTGCTTGTTGTGATCTTTATTTAAGTTCAACAAAACTCACTTCAGTTTAGTACCTGCTCGATCGTTTGCCCTTTTTGATAGAAATTTTTACATGGGCTACTTTTATTTATCGCAAATAGCGAAAGTCAACAATGAAGTAAATACTTGTGCATCTGAAGGATAAGACTGCATCCACACGATATTCAATTGACATTATATCCACAAATCAGCTGAGGATGGACGAAATATTTCACTTACGGTGGATAACAAATATTCGCATTATCGATAGAGAGAAGCGTGTAAAAAGTTAAGGTTTGTTTCTTCTAGAAACTGCTTAGGTGGTAAAGTAAACGGACGTGATAGTGAAGAGAAGAGTCATAGATTAAAAATACTTCGGATCACTTCTTAATCGAATTTCATTGAGACATTTAACTCTTTTTTTAAAGATTTCGTGATTGTCGTGATTGATTCATTTGAGTTAATTAATTAACGCTCCCGTTAGGTTTAAATAAAAAGCGAATCAAAACTTCAAGTCTTGTTCATAATATATTTTCTCCTTTTGCTTGATTCTTATTGCCTTTTAGCGGACAGTTTATTCAGAGTTCATTAAGTTCGATTGATATTCGCTTAACCGATATATATTACAACGCAATGTCTTCCGGCATAGAACGATATAAATATATGCAAGTAGAGTAGTGCAAACGCAACGACCTATATCTATAGGTACATTCAGCTGATGGTGGTTCATAATATAAGAATTATTTATTACATATTTACAATCAAAAAAAAAAATCGATTTATTTAATGGAATATTTAAATTAAAATATATTTTAATTATTATCATTATGTTCTTTTTATTGTTTATATATTTCTCATTTGGAATTATTAACAGGCGATTTTTAATGTTTTAAATTTTGTCATTTCTGGTTGTTACTACAAATTGTTTAAGGGCTTTACTTACTATAATTATTAATATACGGATTAGTTAGGATCTATGTCTGGATTCGTGCGGTAGTTTTATTATTATTATAAACCATTTTTTTTTTTTTTTTTTTTATTACATAATTTTAATCTTTTTGACACAGTGTGTTTCATAATTATTATGGTTCATGTACTTTACTGAGGTTGGTTTTTACAACTAAAATAAAAAAAAAAATAAATAAATAAAAAATAATAATAAAAAAAAATTCGATTACATTACATTATTTAAATGTGGGTGATGGACATATTTTACTCTTAAAATAATTAAACAATTTGTACCGAACATTCATGATTAAATTATTTTTTAAACGATTTATAATTTGCTTAAATTCTTTACGTCATTCTTATGTTATACCTAGTCGTTAAAAAATTAATTTTTTAATTTACACAAAAAATGCCATTATTAGTTTAACACTTAAGTTCATCAAAAATCCCGATCTCTCTACCGATATTTATTAAACGAATTTTAAGACTGTTTTCGTTTGAAAAATCAAATTCCAAAATCCTTTCTCTTCAAAGTTATCTTGAATCATATCTATGTTAATTCCATTGGAGGAAATGGAATGAAATCATTTGAAATTCGTAAAATTCTTAAAAAAGATTAAACAGAGTCTCAGTAATAAATATTTATTTGGAGGCATGTCGCTCTCTTAATCTAATTCATCATTTTCATGTATTGTGGACGAATGGACTGATAATAAGTGAGTTATGTTAAGAAACCTTTTAAACTTTGCTTTTACTTACTTTCAAACGTAACCACCCCTTATCTTATGTATTGGTCAATACAATTAATTTTTAGTTTATTAAGAAAGAAAAGCTTCAATCAAATTATTTGAATCCGTATATATATTGTTTGAACTAGTAAGTGCTTGCTGTGTGCTTGCACGACCTTAACGTTTCGTTACTTGTTATTTGAAAATTTTAAAGACAAGACACCCAGAAATATAAGGGAGTACGCAGTAATCATTAAAAGTTCACTAAACCAGAGCTAAGTTCAAGTGCTAATATCATTTTTCTACATTAATATAAAAAGACAATGAAATTATTCCTTGACATGCGTGGTTTTTTTGAAAAACCATCGTTTTGAATTCGCTTTTATTTATTTACCATTGTTTTGTTAAAGAAAAAATTTCCAAATCTTCGTTAGAGCATCGCAATTTTGAAGCAGCAGTAGTAGAAGTTCAAGAGACAATCTGATGAAAATTGCAAGGGTCAGCGAGCGATACGCTTATCTCGAAAAACCTAATTTCGACAAAAAGTCTTTCAAAATTTGAAAATTTTCATTTTAAAGAAATTTCAGAAAATTGGCTTACTCGACTTAAAAATTTCAATGGGCGTTGCAGGATTGTGGATGTAATCCACCTACACATCTATATTAGGAAAAGCTTACAGAAATTGCTTATTCAATTTGCTTTTATCGGTTAATATTCTCAATAAATAATATATTAACAAATCTTATAACGCTTTTACGCTAATAATGGGTTCATTGATTTTCTCAGGTCATTTCATTTAAATCATTTGGGCGATTAAAAAAATCAAAATGAAATACTTTCACCTACAAGTTTTCTTTGAGTTTCTTTGATGAAAAATAAACTTTGTTTTTCCGTTCTGGTAAAATGGATTCCACTGAAATTTCACCAAAATCACGATTTTTGTTTTGATATTAACTATAATTGTAGCTTGTTCTAAACTCCAATAGTTACAAACATGAATTAAATGAACGAAACGCGTCATAGAATGTTGATCTCTTAAAAAGGTAACGTTGATATTTGTACCCTACACCACTCGTGGTACACGATATATTAAGTTAGTCTGGACGTATGCAAATCGCAGAAGGGGTTTAGATAGACCCACCTTTTATTATAACGATGCACACGCGATCGTTTCACAATCATTTTCTACTTCGATCTAAGCCTATCTGTCCGTTTCTTTTTTTTGTGTTCAAGCTGTAGGGCGCAATTTTTGAGATATTTTAATGGCATTCAGTACTCAGGCATACTTTGGCTCAAGAACGAACGCTACTGAACTAAAATTGTTCGGATTGGTCCACTTTTTCGACCACTCCCTATATAGGGAAAAATTGCAATTTTCAAAATTTCTCGGCAAAAACAGCTACGTAGTAGTATTTCGGCTTTCTAAATTAATGTGAAAACTTTGGATGGGGCAATTTATGAACCCCCTCTCATATAACCCTTCTTTCAGAAATTGAAGCTTTATATGGTGAAAAGATCGAATTTCGAATATCTATGGTGAAAATTAGCATATAATAGTAAAATGACAAGGAAGCATCTAACCGAATTTGGATCACATTTAGTATATTTTTTAGATACCACCGCATATTAGGATTTTCATGAAACATAAACTCCTATATGCCAAAAAAGCCTAATTGTTTATTTTTTTTTTTTGATGAAAATTTGTTTGTGATTGAGGCACGTGGATCTATTTCTTGACCCCACTCCTTATAAAATATCCCATGAGTACTAACTCCTTCCGAAAAAGTATTAATTTTTAATATTTTATGATGAAAATTCATTCATAGTAGCGTTTCAGAAAAAAAATTAACTGTATGGAGTTTGAATCACATAGGTCACCAACATGTGTAGACGCTATCATGAAACGTAAGCGCGAGAAAATCTAACCTTCCAATAAGCGGGCTTTCAAGACAATTATGGCTTTGAGTGAAAGTAATGCGTATTTTTTGGAGCATTATTACCAAAAGGATCGAACAACTGCACTACGCAAAGTGGTGTGGAATATGTAACAGGCGCCAATGTCCGACTATAATGTGCTTATTTGTTTTAAGATGATCTACTACGTCAAAGGCAGAGTGGATGAGGACGTCTGTAGAAATTTTTTTCCTTTTAGAAGACAGTCCTTTTTACATACATTCTTACAAGTCGATTGCAAACATGTGAGCAGATTTCTCTAAAGCAATTAAAGAACGCATAGTCGTGTGGTATCATGTTGCGCGGTACCTAGGCAGCTCCGAGATAGGCACTTGCGAACACTCTTATTAAATGACTTTCTTCCGCTTCTGTAGAACACTTCCAATGGAGGTAACTATACATAAGCACAACCTGGTTAAGATGTCACCAATCATGGGTATCTAAACGCTTTGCTGCACGCCATCGAGATTGTCTAAGCTAGATCTGGAAGCTTCCGCCTACATATATGAAGTGTATTCTTATCATGGGCAAATATTGGGTACAATGAAGAAATTTTTGTACCGTCTAAAAAAACGTAATCAGCCGACTGCTCTTTTTGATGTATCTTAAATTTGTGTTCGATCCAAGGGACTTCACCTCGTATAATCTACTGTTCGGAATAGAAAAACCTGTTGATGGCAATCGCTATCAGTGGTCATCTTCTTGATAAAAATGAATTTTCATTTCATTTATTAAGTAACTATAAAGCCATAGGAGCCTATTACCTGGTTACATAGATACATTTCATATGCAAAAAGAAATTGCAACATAAGTGAGTATACAAGTCACCTAGTTGTCTGGAATGGCAAATGTAACCATCTTGCTCCATAAACTCCGTAATCATCAATTCCTACTAACAACAAAATATAAATTATGTTTTTAGCAGTGCAGTCAAGTTTCTTCTAAACATATTCAAGGAATCATCGAAGGATTTCAGACCTACTGGCAATGCATTCCAATAACTGACGACACGAAGAGTAAAAGATCGTTTGGCTGATGAGTTAAAAAGACGTGGCTTTAATATGAAAGGATTTCTATTCGATCTAGAGAAGTGCAATCGTTTTTTTAAAAGGCTTGAGGATTCAGATTGAATGATTTGGTCGAGGTAGATAAGCAATCTAAATTTTACATAATTTTCGATTTAAAAGGTCAGACAACAAAAAACTCCACAGTAACCAAAACACTTTAACGTACAATCTTTAAGAAAAGCTTGATGTCAATATTCCCAAGGATCAATTGTTATTTCTATATGTAGAGATATAGTTTGGAACTCTTATATATTGGTTTGAAGGTGGATAGCACGGTTGCGTATCTGATCTAGGATTTTCAATTTAAGTATCAAAACTTTAGAAAAAAGACGATTTGAAGAATTTGTACACAGTTTGAATTTACTGTTTACTGAGACAGTTGCGCTACTCGAAGATGAGTGTTAAAGTAAACCGAATTAAATTAAATAACGAACAAAAATATAAACATCACCGAATATTAGTAGCTATTATCATTCGGTTGTATTATTAGCTTCTTTTTTTTTTTTTTAATTATGTAAGGGTTCCATGTTAAGTTTAAGGATTTTAAAGTTTATAATATTATCGAAAAGTACATCAACAATGTGAGATAATTTCAGATGAATTTGTTAATAAATAATTTTTGGTATATTCTTTAAATAAATGACATAATAATCTGGGGTATGTCAAGGTAACAGATCAAATAAAGAAAACTTCATTTTTGTTTTTTCAAATTTATTAATGTACCTTGAAAAAAAGGGTAATCGAAAAAATTTATATACAGTTAGTGCATAAAAAAAACTCTTAATAAAAGAAAATATAAAAATAATCAATCAATTAATTAATTAAATATATGAAAAGGAATTTGTTTGCGGTTAAATCGATACACATTTCTTCGTGTATGCTAATTAAATATTTAGTTATTAATTAGTTAATTGGTTTTGGTAAGATAAGCTCTACAAAAATATATATCTATATATATCCATATATATATATATATATATATCAATATATATATATCTATATATACATATAGTATGTGTGTGTGTATTTATATATATATTTGTAATTATGTATGTATATGTATATAAGTATGTAATTGAGTTTTGTATATCCGTTAACTCTTCTTATTTTGTTTTTAGTTCCAGTATTATCAGATCCATAGTACAAATAATATTTTTTTTCTTCTATATTATGTACAAACAAAAGCAACTAAATCTGGCCCGCACTTTATATGCGTAAGAAATTCAATAAAATGTATCTTCCTTTTATTTTGAAGGAGACCAATAATACAAAGAAAACAATAATGGTTTATCTGTTTTATCTTGATCTTGTTTATCTTTTTGTTTCTGTATGGTCAAAAATACCTGATATCAAAAGAATAACTGGCAGATTCTGACACGAACTTTTAAGTCCTGCTTTGCACTTTCAATATTAGTCTCAAAAGTGTGCCGCCTTTCGCTTAGGAATTTTTATAACATACCGTGTGTTTTGTTTTGCTGCTGGCGTTACGGTTTCCCCTTTATTGTTTAAGCAACCGAATCGCCGCTAGATTTCAAGTCACGTTCTCGGAAAAACCCTCTCTCAGTTTTGCATTCACGTATAGTTACTGTTTCAAAGTTGACCGTTACATCAGTTATAACCACATTGTCGGATATATTGCATTTGGTGGGCAACCACCAGCGTGGCGGTAAGGCCTGAGGTGAAAGAGGGGTTAATGGTGTTGTAGTTGTTGTTGTAGATGATGGTAGCGGTAGTGAAGGTTTAATTGAAACGTTCTCATGATTATTATTATTGTTATTACTATGGGAGTTGTTGTTGTTGTTATTTTCATTTTCATTTTGACTGTCCGCTTGTGAGGAAGCCTCGTCATCTTCGTCATTTCCGACGTTGTTGTTATTTTGTCCGTTAAATTGTTGAGGTTTTTCTAATGGCGTAGCTTGTTCAGGCCGCGAAGCTGGCGTTTCAGGTGATAAGGGTTCCGTTTCGGTTTTTAAGGGTGTTGAAATCGGCGTAGCGGTATCGGCCGAACAATGGACTTTAGCTGGCGGCGGATTATCAGGAGAAGTTTTAATGGTAACACCAATTTTTCCCGATTCTTTCAGTACTTCGGCTTTACGTTTAGTTCCCACTTGCAAATCCTTTCGACTTAATGGCTGGTCTTCTGAACTAGAGGAATTTGTATCAGCCTCGGGTAAAAAAGTTAGGGCAGAAGAATTCGATGATGCATGTTCACCAGCCCTATTTTGTCTTTTTCCGGTTTCTCCATGACCATGTGGTGATTCTGACCGTCGACTCGAGGAACGCTCCAACTTCGAACTATGGTGATGATGATGGTGATGATGATGGTGCTTCCTTTCTTTTTCTTTATCTTTTTCTTTGTCATGATGATGGTGATGATGGTGATGATGATGATGATGATGATGACTATTGCTAGTGTTACTTGTTAAATTTGACGACGAAGTGGAAGCATGATTTATCTCATTATCATCAGCCACAAAAGTGTATTCATCTTCCTCGGATTCCGGTTCAGGATCACGTTCTTTTTCTTTTTTCTTTGGGCCGCGCTTTGACGGTGTACTAGAGGATTTATTGCTTTGTTCATAAATTTCAATAAGTCGCCGATCTAATATATTTACTTCAGGCTCCCATGTATTGTAACGTTGATTCCAACCTTTCCATTTGACGCGATATTCCACGACACCCTAAAAGAATTCAAAATGTATTAAAATAAGTTGTTAATGACCTATCTGGTGTTTTTTTACGTTATCAGAAAAAACAAAGAAACAAAATAAGCGCGCTTTTATTTTTCTATCCAACTTAAATATATATATATATATACATACATATATAAGAAAGAACTCTTGCTGTTGTTTCTTCCTTTTCTTAATTTCCTTTTTAACATCAAATAAAGCGAACAGTGTATTTTGCAAACGGAAAATATGTAACCAAAAAAAAGCACAAGGACATAAGCTCAGACGTGAAGACCTAAGAAGTAACAGCTGCTAAAGGGTACAATGCCTTATTCATCGAAAGCCGACAATAATTTAATTGAAACAATAGTACAAATACGTTAACTTAGAAGACAATAGGCACCTCACTCATTGCCAAGTAATTTGTAAAAAAAAAGAACACGGACGAACTCATAACCCATAAGAGGGACATATGACACATGGGACCAAATAATTGATCACTCTGAAATAGGAACAGTAACAAGGATAGCCACTTAAGTTTTTTTCTTTCTTTTAATAAAAGCTGAAGAGCATGAAAAGCAGGACAGCTGCCAGCAGGTGTTAAGAGAACTTAAAAAAAAACTCATTTTTATTCTTGGTTTTTTTAAAGCAAAAATAATGTGATAGTTTTAAAAATGTTTAATTTGTTTTTAATTCACCTTTCTAACGCGTTTTTGTATTATACGCTCCGCAGCGTAAACGCGATCATCTGAACTTCCCATTATATTATCCAGTTTGGCGCTTTATTTTTTACTAACCGCACGCAGTAAGAATTACTTATAAATTATTAATAAATTATATTTACAGTTTTTAAAATTTCTTCTTGTTCCGGTTAGGCGTTTAACACTTCGTTTACTTATTAGGCATTTTGTTTTCTAAATAAGACAATAGTGAAATTCTGTTTTATTTTGTTCTTTCCTTTTAATTATATTACTACTACACTTTTTACAACAGCATTCTTTATTAACAAACTCCTCACAATAAATTTTAATGTCTAGCAACAAAAACAAAATAGAGAAAGCAAAAGAAAAAAGGTAAAACGTCCTTCACTGTTTGCGCTGATTATCTCTTTTATTCTTATTAATAAGTGCTTGCAAAGCAAAAATTTTATTATTAAGCACTAAGTTCTTACTCTTTCTGTTTGTAATTGTTTGCATTATATTAACAGCTATAACTAAAGCACAACTTTTTTCTACTCTTAAGGCAATACGTATATATTTTGCCCTTAATTTTCGTGAAAAAAGTATTTGAATTGTTTCTACTGAAAATTAAGTAATAATTTCTTTCGATTTTATTTTTGCTGCATTAAATTTGATTTCTTTGGTCAATTAATAAATAATTTCTTCTTTAGTTTATATAAAAATTATGCTTAGAGAATTGTTTACTTGAAATTTTCTACGCCTTTCTTTTACTCGCGTCGGTTTAGGCTTACCATAACAAAATTTTGCAACACGAATATATGGACTTGAAATAGGAAAAATTTGTGTAGTTTTTACTAAATTTAGTAAAGCGACGGCAACACTGTACTCTCTTAATTGAGTTGAATGTGTCAATAACGGTATTTAAAGAGAAAAAGGATGGATTCCTTTATAAAAAAAAATAAAAAAACAAATAAAACTAAATGAATTGTTTTATTTCTTTTACTCAAATTAAGGATAAATTTGCGCTCTTCCTATATGCCGTAACGAAAAGTCGGTCAATGTATTGCCAAAATGTCAAAGCCATTAGCACCAGACAGTACAAGAATAGATTTAACTGTGAAAACTGCTATAAAAAGAAAAAACAGTAATAGAATAAAACTCAAAAATAATTCAATAATAGAAAAATTTGTACATATGTAGTATATATAGTAATATATAAATAAAATAAAAATGTTATTGTTTAATACGCAAATAAATATTGTTGCCATTGAAAGGATATAAAAGCAATAAAATATTCTTTTTCTACGCCTTCAACGTGTTAAAGAAAGAATAAAAAGATACTACTGTGATAGTGTTAACGGAAGAATTAGTAAACAATGACCACATTCTTATAATGAAATAAAATAGCTTTAACGAAATTTAAAAAAAGAAAAAGTAATCATATTATATTCAAAAGTTAAATAGCGAGCGTATGCCTGTCTAACTAATACTCAAACAATGATTAGCTTACACAATTAAATACAATTTGAATAAAGAAGAAGAACATACGAAATTAAAAACATGTAATTTAACCCTTAAAAATTGTGCTTTAATTGTAAACGAAACACCAAATTTTTAGAAAATTTTTCTAGTTTAGAACATGTAGGAAAAAATTTTCTTATCTCGTAATAATAAATGTGGAAAAAAAACACAAAACACACATTCCATGCGAACGAATAACGTTATTTAGGGAATTTATTGACTAAGCAGTTATTATAAATGTAAGCATTAGTAATACATATATGTGCGTACAAAATATCGAATGTAGCCAAATATACAAATGATTAGCAATAATTAGTTGATTCGTAAATAAACTACATTAATTAAATTTAATTTCATTCGTAAATCACAAAACAAAAAATGAAAGTCGACGACGTTCGTGATGCTACAGGATATTCCAATCTATCAAAAATTAACGAAATTTATAACAACAATTCAGCAATCAAGCATATATAACTGCCAACTAAACCAAACTCAACATAATTAATAAATAGCAATAGCAACAACGTCAATATCATGGTGATACGTCAAATTTATTGCATCATTCTCATGGATTAATAAAGAGAGTTGCGTTAAGGAAAATAACAGATTTGTTAAGATTTGATAGATAAGAGAGATGTTTGGAGAGAGAGAGAGAGAGAGAAATAGACAAAATTTAAGAGAATAGTACGGTGAGTGCTGACTTTAAAAAAAAAATTTAAAAAACAATTGAAATTTTAATTTAATTAAGTAAAACAAGTAAACATGTTGTACTGTTGTTGTTGTACGTTGGAGTTGTGCAAGGACGACTATATAATGCTATATACACGGCGTCCACAAACTTTCTTCATTTATTCTTCTGATAAAATATCAAAAATTATAGCTTGTTTACATGAAAAGCAATTTTTCACATTAATTTAGTATTGCGAATTACCTTAAAATAGTAAATTTTTTGTATATGACATCCTTTTCACGATAAGGCGTTATGTGATCGTAAACATCGTCCGATTCAATCTATTTTTAATAGGATTCATCGCTGGCCTAAAATCACACTAATGCATAAAATTTCATCAAAATAGCCCAAAATTTGTGATATTCAGGGTAAAAAAATATATGAACGGACATCAGACGGACGGACGGACAGCAAGTCTAAATCGTTTTAGAAAATGATTCTGATTGAGAAAGTGATTATGGATCGATCGGTGCAGTAAAAGCCGCGTCCATCTTAAATGTGTATGGGTATTACATAATGCATTCGCAAAGAGGCAGAGATTATACTAGAATTGTCAAATTTTTTTGAAAGGACACACAGCCATAGCTGATCTTTGATGTATTGGAAACTATTTATGTCTAGAAAAAATTTTATCTAAAATCATTTCTTCCCACTCTTCACAGATTAAGTTATAAACACGTCAAAGTCGCTCCAAGGGTTCGTTTAATATTACCAAAAATTGTATTTAAATGAAAGGATCTGAATGAATATATTTTTTATGTTGTTCGACTCTTAATGGAGTGCTGCCAAATTTTATAAAAACAGACTTCCAAATTATGTTTGTCCGTATATCGTATATTATATGAATAATATAAATAGTATAAATACGCGATAGTATAATACGAGACCTTTTCAAAATTTATTCCACTGTCATAAGCATATCAGGGTTCACTGTTGAGGTTAAGTGTAATCCAATCTGTCGAATGGAATAAATTAAAATTTTGATTCGAAAGGAAACTTTCAAAATGATGCTGTAGATAGCAATGCATTATATCTAATTGTGTCTTCCTACTAAATAAGGAACATCAACTTGACGATATGAAAAATGTTGTTTTTCTGTTGGTGGTCAATCGGATTTATATTGCGTCAGTAGTCACAATACAATTCAAGGAACTCGTTTTTCGATGTCTTAGAATCGTCTTTTCAAACACACAAAATTACCATTTGATAATTTTTGGTTAGCAAGAGAAAGAAAACTTTCTTTATTTATACACTTCTTCTCCCCTCAACTAATGAAGGCATTTGATGTCTTTACACTTAAATTTTCTACTATTTACCTGTAAAATTTAACGGGGCAATGTATTTCGTTTGCAAATATCTTCTCTAAAGTGGCCAGTCTTCAACTCGGAAACTTGTCCCCATAAGACAAGAAAGTATACAAGACACGTTTCTCACACACATCTATGATGAACCAATTTTTTTCCCTGAGACTTCTATGGAATGATGAAAAGAGGTGAACGTCCTAAACATTTGACTTAACGTAAATTATTTCAAATTTTTGCAAATATTTCCAGCAACTATTTATGATTGTTTTAAAAACGCCTTTTTGAAAAATTAAAACAAAAGCTACGATTAAATCAAGTAAATAGAGTTAACAGCATGCACTTTACCGTGTTTTAAAATTGAAAAGTAAACGCATCAAGTTTATAATAATATAATAAGGACCAACTATATTAAAAATATAAAAACTCACTGTCAATGGATTCGCAAAATAACGAAAAGTTTTAATTAATCAACTTGTAGTCGTTAAATTAATAAATGAAAAATAAGAAGAACTATTAACGAAAACAACTTGAAAACAAACCCCGCCCTGAAAAGTTTCGATTGTAACGAATTTCTTTTTACTTAAATTGATTAAACTAAGCATATCCTTAAAAACTACCCATAACAAGCGCTTAGCATAAAATGTCTCAATTACCGGATGATGCGAGTAGTATGAGTGATGACGTCTTCGAAGATGCTGAAACTACACAGAAACGTTTAGAAGAGTCCCGAAAACACAACTTTCATACGAATAATGATTCGGGTCAAACACGAGGTACCGTTTATTATGGTGATGGCGCCGTAGCGTCAACAGAATATTGTCGCTCGCATTCACCGAGTGGTTACCCAGGTTATAGACCACCACGAGAAGCTTTACAATTGTATGCCTTGGAAGATGCTGTTTATACAATAGATGACTACGATGACGGCTGGCGTTCATATCATTACGACGAGGTGGGCATGCAACCAGCACCAGTGCATTTACAACCGTTCGATGATACCGTCAATCATAAGGTAAGAAATCATTAATAGATTAAATAAAATTATTCATATTTAAACCCATGGAGGGTGTATTGTTAAGCTTAACAAATATTTGTGTCTGGTCATCGAAAGAACGATCATGATTTTTTTTTTTCTAACAAAATAATTTGATCTCACGTTACCGTCACTTTACTCCGTCCTATTTTCCGCTTTCGATAGGTTAAACCCTGATAATAATTAAACCGCTGTATTGGTTCGCTCACGATTATTAAAAAACCGATAACTGTTTGCTTTTTCTTAAATTATTATCTGAACGATTTCGCTTGGAATGTTGAAGTTAATCCTAAGCTGTTCTTATTAAAATCTCTGCGAAGAACGAAAATCTACGGAAATGGACATATAATGTTTACTAAAAATTGCCAAATGCCTCCTTCAATTAAGGCAGATTTAACACTAGATTCTTACCCTTACATATATACATATATCTAGATATCGTATATTTGTATATTGTAACGTAAATAATTAATTTGTTCTATTATGCAACC
The DNA here is from genome assembly GCA_001077435.1 of Glossina morsitans morsitans. Classification (NCBI taxonomy): domain Eukaryota; kingdom Metazoa; phylum Arthropoda; class Insecta; order Diptera; family Glossinidae; genus Glossina; species Glossina morsitans. The sequence continues at coordinate 66,999 of CCAG010000256.1, read as the reverse complement.
CAATGTCTACCTCATTTATTATTTATTTATATTCGTACGCAATAAAATATATGAAATATTTGTAGTAATTTATTGAGACTATTCCTTGTGTCAATACAGCAACACAATCAATTGCTTGGGCTGAAAAAGAATACGATCCAAGTCGAATATACAAACTACACTCTTGCTTTATGTGTAGCGCTTGCTCACAACTCTGATTAAATCAACGTTACTATTTCGTTTATAACATCCTCGCATTCATAGCAGAGGTACACACATATATTTTTTCTCCCTCAAATTGCGTTAATTATGTTCGTGTGCATGTGTGTCATTCAAAACTTGTGGATTGAAAAAATTAAAAAACGATGATGACATGTTTCCGATTTTTATTCACAGATGAAGATTTGTTGCACTTACTTACATACTTTCATATTTTGTATAATAACCATCATCACGGGCGCTCGATGAAATGCATCGATATCGCCGAAATCGTGACCTTCACTAAAAACTTACATCCCTAAGACGATTCTCACATAATGTATCGGTTTGTGTCTTGTTCCTAATAAATAATTTATCCTGAATTTTCTCCTCAACTCGCCTTTTGCGTAAATCATATTCGATGTCATATATGCTATTCTTGTGAAATCGTCAAATATCGCTTGCATTGATCGCAATAGTGCCAAGTTCCTGCAAATAGGACATAATCAATATATCCAGCTCACAAGCACACAATATCTCGCTTAAAATAGCAGTAACGTCTTAATACCATGCACTTTACTATATTTATAGATGCGAGAACACATTTTGACAGATCCTTTCAACTGACCGCTTGTAATAACTGAAAGGTATATATAAACAAATCCCTAAGGGGTTTTTCGAAAAGAAACAGGGAATATTAGTAGTATTGAACTAGAATGTGCTACCATCCCCAGTGCATTCACTAAGCGTTTCTCTCTCTAATTAACAACTTTTTCAATTGATGTCTCTCTGTCCGCCTGTCTCACCAACGCATTCATGCTTACAACGATACCCCAATACCTTTTCAAAATAAGTACGTTTTCCCAAAAAATCATTAATAATGACTGTAGACAGACGCTAGCACTTCAGGAACTAACTTTCGTAATCTTTGATTTGCTCACGCCTAAACAGACCACTATGACGGCTATAAATTGAAGACAGCGAACGTAACGCTTCTACGATCTTGTATGAGTTGAGACGACATAATATTTTCTAAATTTGAAAATATTGCTGAAATGTTTGCTTGTTTACTAATTTACATTGTGAATTTTTTTGACGTGACAATCCATAAGAAATTGAAATACACATTATGACACAATGCCGATGGAGGACAGGGAGAAAAACGCCGGGAAATTAAAATTTGGTTATCATGTTCCTTCCTCAAATCAACAGATAAACTCTAAAAATATGTGCCCCAAATTACCAGAAAGTGAACAAAAAAAGAAAAAAAAAAATAAAGAAAAGTAAACTGAGGTCATCAAGAACCAAAATCTTTGATAAATTATGATATCTGGCAGATATTTCGAGAGATGATCTAAATTAGTTTACTGAAACACGGAAGATTAAGAGACGACTTTTTACGATTTTACGGAGAATTAGTTTGAGTTGATCGATGATGACTTTCGAAAATTCGCTCGAAAATGAATGTAGATTTTTTGTTTTGCTTAATATATTGTGTATTTTAATTTTTCTTTTAGACAATACTGTTGGGCGATTCTGGTGTTGGCAAAACGTCATTCTTAGTTAAATACAATACAGGTGAATTTCGTTTAGGTTCATTTTCGGCTACTGTCGGCATAGCTTTAACGGTAAGTTTTTAAAACAAAAATGTGTATCGAACATAGCTTTCAGAAACAATTCTGCTGTTTGTTTATAAGCATTGTTTAGCCACTTGTGAAACGATTCCAAACAATGCTTTGCAAGAAAAATAAAAAACGAAAACGAAAATGAAAATGAAAACAAAAACAAAATAAATAAATGAAATAAAACCAAATAAAATTAAAGTAAAAAAACGTCCCACGACTATAACTTGTTGCTATTCCCTTTCAATCAACTCGGGCATACAAATCGAACAATTTGGCGCCGTTTGCTTTCACTGCATCGTAAGTAGATGTATATATAATTGTCATGTTTTATCTTTGCATTTTAGTCTTTTAAGTGATTTCATACGCTACGGTTGTCATCCTCTGGCGGAACTGAGTTATAACTTCAATTCGGTCTTAGCGGTTGTGTATGTGAACGTTTCGCATGCTCTTTATGAGCATTATAGGCCTATAGTTGAAAGTTTATGTTCCTGAATTGTATGTGCGTATGTATATTTCAAAATGTTTATGTACAATATATGCGGGCCGTAAACTGCCAATAGATTTATCGTCGCTTAAGTTTACTATAAAGTATTGCGCGACAAATCATAGGCATAACTTTGCTTAGCATTTATCGAAAATTCTATTGGTATTCTGTATGTGTGTATGTTGCGTTTCTTTCCTATTTTTTTTATATATGCCTATAGTTGTTCATAATTAAGACAAGTATTGCTTAAATTGTATGCAGGAAGCGCGGAGTTAGAGATAAATTAATCAAATCTTTTGCTTGGTGCTTTTTACAATCATTTAATAACTCACGTTTCTCAAAGTCCATTATGGTAAATCATATGCTAATGTATAATGTATAGTTAATGAACATATTTCCTAGAATTGTATAGAAATATATGCCTAAAATATTCAATTTAATTAAAATTCAATTCAATTGGAAAATTATAAATAAAAGGAAATTTCATTGAAGAATGCTTTCATCTTACTAGTTGGAAGCGTTGGAGAGACGCTATAAGGCCGTATAAGAAAAATGTTTAACTTGGCGATTCTATGTATATGTCCGTCCACCTTCATTAGTTGTTGCGTATATCAAGTTTGGAAAAAGAAAGAAATCTACATGTGCAAAAAAAAAACCTGAAAAATATTTAATAAACAAATATAGAAATACGAAAACGCTATTATTACTAAGTTTCATGCTATAATAGAGTTAAAAATATAGATTAAATAAGTAAAGTGATGTGAAAGTTTAAAACGAAAGTTTTTCTGCGCTAACTAACCGACGCATCACCAAATAACAATGCCTTCCACTCTTTTCATATATTATACAGCGTTTCTTTAAAGAAGTGCGTATTTAGAAATTGTTTCAAAGCTACCGTATTTATTATACATTTTTTTTTTTTCAATTTTAGCTACACATTATTATTATTTTGCGTTTGCATTGCTTAACAAAACATTAAATGAACACAGTTCGTTCAATTTGGTTTCACTACATACACAAAAAGGGATGCGTATGTATAATACAGAAAAAGAAAATATAAAAATATATCGATACTTGCTTCCCGAATCATGTTATATACCGTATCTGATGAGACCCAAAGTTTTTTTTTATCATTTTCATTATTTTTTTGTTTGAAAGTAACGCCTGACAAAATATGTTTAGCCACTTAAAGACACATATAGGGCGCATTCTTCGACCTAAGAATAAACACGAAGTTTTACATAGAGATTGAGGAAAAAATCCGAAAAATATACTCCTATTACAAGTTATAGTTTAAACTATATACGAAAACTTTAGAAAAACTTAAAAATTGAGTATAAAAACAATTATAAAGATTTGAAAATTATTGATAAACAGGAAGAGCACAATATTTTGTAATCAGCAAAACAATTGAAGGGAACTATCATATATCGAAATTGTTAGTAAATTAAAACATTTTCGTCGCACAAAAACGGCAGTACACTTAAGTACACTACAACACTTTACCTGCAACAATTCTGCACCTATTTCCGTCGCGAAATATCACGCATTATAGCGTCTTCCCCGATCTTAATAAGAATCCTTATATGAGAGCAGGTCGAAAGCATGAATCGATGTAGTCAAAATTTAGTTAAGCCAGTCGGTGCGTCAGAGAATTCATTATTCTTCATCAGTTTTATACTTAAATATGACTTATTGCCCTTTATGGGTTTACATTCTATAAAAATCACTATATGGGGAAGGGTACGAAAAATAGACCAGCGCACTACACATGTGTTACGGTAAATCTATGTGTGAAATCGCTTTTTTGGAAACATTTTTCTCATGAAATATTCAAGAGTAGACCTTTCTACCATGTAAAGTCTTAATTTTTCCAATAATGTTTATATGGTAGTTCAAAAAACGATCTCATGCAGTTAAAATTTTCTATACTCGTTTAGTACGACAAAATGCTATTTTCCTTTGATTTTTATCAACGAATTTTTTTTTCATATAAAGCGATTTTTTAAAACATGGACTTCACGCGAAACTAAACTGAGACTAGCTCGGTTCAAAACATTTGCATGACATGTCAACAAATGTAACATATTTTATGAATTGGGATATGCAGTTTGAACATTATTATATATATAAGCAGACAAACACACAGACATATTCAAGTCGATTTGGGATCGATTCGTGTTATAAAAGATGGATTTATCTCAAGTTCATTATGCGGTTTGCACCCGTCCGCATCAATTTTATATAACTTCACCGCAAACCGGTGTAGACTATGACAACTAATGATTTTTTCTCTCTTACTGATTGAATATTTCGTATCGTATTTTCAAATGCGTTTTATTGTTTGACACGGCACTTCATGCTTTTGATAAGCTGGTGACATGTCTTCTTGGACAACGAGCCTGGTTGATGCCTTCCCGAAGATTATCGTTATTTACATATTTTTGCTGAATTTTGTGACTATAGAATACAGACTTTGTACTGACGATCGTAAAATTTGAATATTCTCTTGCGCAAACTACTCATTGATAATCCTTTCCAAATCCTTTAGGTCGTTATAGGCGTAAGTGTACGAATGATTCTATTCAATTTATTGAGATGTGTAAATACTGAGATCTGTCCATTTCCATTCTTCCAATATGACATAGTCGTTTGAAAACGATTATGCTATCCTTCTCCTTTGGATGATGACATTTTCTTCCAAAAAGCTATGTCACTAGTGACAGATGTTTCTTTATTTTTCGCCTTCCAAAAAATTGTCTGATTTTTTGCTAATTTAGCCAACACGTCTAGGACAAACTTATTGATAGTTTCGTTAACGATTTCTTTAAAGGACTTACATGGGTCACTTGCTTTTACAAACGACGTCTGCATTTAAGGAAACAATAATATTTCTTAATTTCCGCTGGACCATTTGATATAAATAAAGTTAAGTGACATCGTAAATTGTTTATCTAAAGCAGTGACTTTGTCCGCCGTAATTTTTATTCATACCGAAGAGCATATTATTTAAAACTTAGTTTCATATATATTTAGGTTATCTCCATGAGTAAGCCCACAACGTAGCCTAAAGGCATAAATCGGAAATGTAAATAATAATAAATAACAAGTAAGAATATTATAGTCAGGTAAGGGCTCTCTCTACTCTACCTATTTTACAAGCTCTATCCTACTTTGCTTAGTACAGTTATTCACTCGTAACAGTACCCCACAAGTTGCACATTACTTTTATGAGAAGGTCTGCTTTCCATGAGAGCCCGCGTATTAGAGGATGCCCAAAACATCACATGACGTGATCTTTAATTTACTCTCTTTCTACAAGTATTATTTTTCAATTTTCGTTATAAAAAAGTATAAATTAGACTTTCTCTCTCTCTCTCTCTCTCTCTCTCTCTCTCTCTCTCTCTCTCTTTCTCTCTCTTCAAAATAGGCCTATGTGATCCGAATTCCCTGATGTTAGTTTTTTTTGTTAATTTGCTACTATGGGCCAACTGTCATCATAAAATACAAAAAAAAATAAACCTTTTTCTCAAGAACTTACTGTTCATGAGAAATCTTAAACGGAGTGGGATCCATGAAATAGGCCCATCTGGTTCAAATTTGGTCCGTTTAATTTTTATGTCAAATTACTATTGTTAACAAATTTTCATTATAAAATATTAACAATTGGGTCTTTTTGGCATATAAGAGAGAGTCCTTATATGCGGTAGTAGCCAAAACATGATCCAAATTTGGTAGGGCTGATTGATTCCTTTGTCCATATACTATTATGAATCAATTTTCGCAATGATTTATTGAAAGTTGGATTTTTATACTTCGCACCAGGAGACGTATGCAACACCCAGATAGGCTTACGATAAACCTGGCTTTTATTATACCGATCGATTCGGAATCATTTTGAATCTGAATCTCTCCTTTTTAAATTTGACAAGATGACATGGCATACCAGATAATTAGCGAAGGTAAAGGCTTATTGAGAACAAAGTTCGTTAAGAAATGTTCCTAATAGGAATGCCTATATAAACATTGAATAACGAAATTTGAATCTAGATCGAAAATTGAGCAACTTTCCCATATAAAATCTCTCGAAATAATTTATTGGGCAATGATAAGTTTTTATGCGATATGTGCGGTTGGCAAATGCTTATTGAATTCTTGATTTAGTGCTCATCTAGTAAGGACTAGATGACACAACCATTTTGAAGAATAAAATCCCAGCAACACAAATTGACAAACTATTATATGAACATCACGCACATCATCACATTCATCGTCAGCTTGTTTGTTTTATTTAGGCATTCTTGGGGCCGAACTGTTTGTGGCCATTGCTTGGTGCACTAAATAAGTTCATCATTTTCCCTTTTCTTACCAGTGGTGGTATCAGAACGAAAAGCATCTGATCAAACTTTAGTCCTAGACCTCATACGAGCTAAGTACAGGTTTCACTGTCTTGCGTTGAGACCTGCATATCTCTACTTAATTCGACGGTGGTCACATGTGAACCAATAACGGACCATGACACTTCTGACTGCCACTTCTGCGTGGATATTCTCCAAGCAAGAAAACTGCGAGCTATTGTGCGCGAGGCATCCTTTAGTTGAACGCCTCATGTAGGTATGGTTCACATCATTCGGACTTTTAGGTAATCGTCATTAGGTAGCTTAAACCCACTCATGCATTCGGATGACCAATACAGCCGTCAAACTGTTCTTCATGAATTTTCGATATCTAAGGTGAACTATCGACACAGGAACGCTTTGCACTCAGCCAGACCGCCTCTACTAAAATCTAAGGAAGCTCGCGAATCTGTTGAAAACATGTGAAGCACGGACTTCCCTAGTAGCTGATCGCATTTGTAAAGAAATCGGCAAACAGATATTTTTCGATATGACTTCTCTCTGGAGATTTTCTGTCGCCAGGCATAGGATAAGGGCAATAAACCGAAGAGCAGTAAATTTACGAAAACTTAACGAAAGGTCCTACTTAGAAGCACATGTCAGTTAAGAGAATATGAGATTTTATTAAATCTTCTTCTTACAAAAATGCGTCACAAACTGAACGTACCTGTCCTCTTGTGTGTAAATCTATTAAACTTTCTAACGCTAAAAGGCCATCAGAAGTAAAAGCTTTTTGTTTGTTCTATTTTTACATTAATTAATTAATTGATTTATATAAAATTTGTTTTTATATAACATTTCGATTATATTACACAAAAGTTGTGAAGATTAAAATTGAATTTCAATTATAATGAACGTAACAACATTGAAATAATAATATTAGAAAAGCGTTAACAAAACATGAGGTTTTTTTTTTGCATTTTTAAAAAAAGTTTCTTTACATTAAACCCGCGTACTTGTCTATGAAATGTGTACGAAATTTATTAATAAACCTAGGGTTGCATTTAGTTAGGCAGTGACAGTATATTTACTTATTGATATGATTTTCTTCCGGAAAAAAACACAGGCCTATTTAACATTTCCTCCATTAAATTTCGATTCTCCTCGCTCTTCCTTTGCTCTAATGGTTAAGACAGTGTGGCCTTTTAAGAAGAAAAGGCTTATAGATACTCAACGACAGCATATATATTATTGATACCCAACCGTTTAAATTTGAACAAACCCAAAAATCCAAATAAACAACAAAACTTGTCGTAAAAGTCTACCACGAGGCATTCAGAAAACATATTAGAGAAAGGGATAACCTTCGCTCCTCTTGTATATGTTCTATTATTTATTACATCTTATGCCTCAGTGTTCAAGGGGATTTCGTGTCGTCTAGTCCCTACTGTAATGTTTTTGCTTTTTTTATTTACAAACTTTTTGCAAATAGATCATTAAATGCCGAAGAGTCGTAAAAATTTTCCATTAACGTTCTACCGCAAGTGGTGTATAGCATAAACGGTCAACAACAACAACAACAACAAGTTTTTGCATGTATCACTTTTAAACGCTTAAATGCTTGCGGAAAATTGCTTTATATAAGCTTTGCAAAGTCAACGTATCTGCTCTGAACGCGTTTTGACTCTTTACGATTCATTGGTTCGAAATATTATTTTATCTGTCCTCACATTTGCGGTTGCACCTTGATAACCTAATTTAGAATCCAGTAATAGTTATGGTCAATCTCTTTAAATACAAAGTCCAGTTCCCCTTTGTTCTTCTTCGTCAGTACACATCCGTTTGACCTCTACACTGGCCTTTACATTCGTAGAGAATTCCAAAAACCGCAACCGCACTCAAATAAACTGCTTTCGTAGTAATCGACTGGATGGCATTCTCTTCTATATCTTCGCCCTCTTCATATAATCACATGAGGTTGCACATGACAAGAACATACACTCCATCTTATATATGCTAGAAATTAATTAATTTGTATTTCTCCACATTTTAAGTTAAGTTGATTGTAGTAAGAGAATGGATGTGAGGTGAGAGAAAGAAGAGATCGTTGGGGACTCAAAACACTGATTTGAGATTAAATTAAAATATCGAACAATTTTCCAAAAATTGAAAACAAGTTAAAACATTAAAGTCGAATAAGCCCGACCTCTCAATGTCTTACTTCAGTTTGCGACAATTTCTTCACAATACAATGTTATATGGAGAACGGTGGTAAAATTGATTTCATCCAATACATTTTCTCAGGTTTCTCAGGGTCACCCCCCGAACCAAAATATATCCAAGGCACATCAATACACGATACGATTACGACAGTACTATATATTGAATGGTTGGTATCGCGCAAACCCTATAGCGCATGTGGGGAAGAGCATAAAAATAACGGACATTCTTACGTAGCAAGAGAGCAAAACGAATTGAGCCGGAAAAAATCATGTTTACACCACACGCCGCTCGTGGTAAGCGTGATTCAAGGTTGTGCGAATATACGAAATGCCTACGAAGACTTAAGACGGACCTACCTTTTCCTATACCAATCGGCTCATGCTGATTTTTTTTTTTATCGTTACGACCTTGTCTGTTCTCGTGATCATCCAATATCTAATGTTCACGAATTCTCTCGTTCTCAATATGCGAGATGCCATTTTTGATGTACTCCAACGAACTTTGACATACTGGCGTGTTTTGACCCGACGAGGAACAATTTTGAAAATGGATTGAACTGCACTACCTTTATGACCACTTCGCCCTAGTTTGAAAAGATCATTATATGAAATAGTTTCGAATTTTTAATATCTCTCGACTGATATTGATATTGTGTCGGCATTGAATGAATGGGGAAAATTTAGATGAAGGGGAACAATATTTTTAAGACTACTCTCATAGGTACGTCCTCCAAAAGAATGAGCCTTTACATGGCAGTGGTAGTATACCCGACCATATTTGTCTATTTTTCGTGCCTTCTCAATAACGACGCTATGATAAATTTGGACTGCAGCGGTTCACTTTTTGACTTCTGCTCCTTCATAAGAATTCCTACCAAACGTAAGCCTTTCTATGGCAAAAACAAACAATGTTTGCTACATCATGACGAAAATAGACGAACAAATCTTATCAGGCGAATTTGTACAGAGTATATAATAATTAACTTTACGCGAACATAACGTTTAAACTTATATTTAGTTCAAAGCTGTTCTTGAGTTCATTCGAGCTATTTTCAGTAAGATTACATGTTCATATGATTCACACCCAATATTGAAGTGCATATAAAATATATTTGTACGGTTGTCACTACATTTCTTTTGAATGCAAAATGTATTGAATTCTGAATCGATTTAAGTATATCAATCTGTCCGGTTATCTGTCTGTCCATTGTCTTTTGTAGACATATTGAAAGTCCTTGCACACAACTCTAGTTTTTTACTCATTACTCCTAAATTACAATAGAAAGATATTCAAAAATTTTAATATTGCACAAGTAATGCTGTAATTCCTTCAGAAAAGTGGAAAAAATGGCTCACGCCTACTCAGTTTTATAGTGAATCGTAATTTCGTTTCTTTTCATTACCTTTTTAACGCACAGAAGCAAGCTTCAAAACTCCCTTAAAGTATATAAATTTTCGGTCAGTTTCAAACTCGGCATGCATCGAAGCGTGCGAAGTGCGTCCGTTTACCTATCTATCTGTCTGTCTGCGCAACTATGTAGTATCTATGGTAAACGTTTTCCTTTTCGCAAAAATGGAGATATCGCCTACAAGAAGATGCCTATAAGGCTCACACGCTTGTGTTACAAAAACTGGGAAACCTTTGTTTTCCGTGTATTTTGCTTCTTACTCATAAAGTACAACAAATACAACATATAAATTTCCAGTTTTATTCGAAAAATGAAAAAATCGCACGCCTCCCACCCAATATTGAAGGGTACGAAAATTTAGTTCTTTAACTTTTTTGGGGTTCAAGGTGACAAGGGTACAAAAAAGATTCGGTTACAACCGAATATAATTTTCTTACTCTTTTGCATTAAATTCTTCGTCTCTCTGCATGAGTATTTTATTTTTAGTTATCTATGCCGTTAGCTTTTCTTCATATAATTAATCCTTTCGATTTCTTACGGAATTAATGGAAAAACCAATTAAAGCAATTAAATTTCTCTGAAATCTATCCTGAAAACTCCTTTGTAGGCGCTGTTGGTTTATGTGTTGGTACAAAATACTTTACGACATCACAACAACAACAATTCAATTCAATCGAATAAATTTTGAAATTTAATAACATATTTTCTTATTTTCATAACAAACACTGAATGAACTAATCTTTCGTACGACAGACAGACAGACAATGCAGATAAATTACAGTCTACAAATTAGCTCATAGTTTTAAGTTTAATTCCCTCCAATAGATACGTACGGTTTTTAAATGACTTACCATAATTGTATTCATTGCCGTTAATTCTTATAATTTAGAGAAACGAAAGACGTTCGTTTATTATCTTCAAAATTTCAAATTATTTTCAGGTAATTTGTTATTTATTAACGAGAACATGTTCGATATTTAAATATGCTTCACATATAAAATAAATGAATATTAAACATATTAGATGCTCGCATGTATTTTGATCATTTTTCTCACTTGAAAAGGACATTTATCGAGAAAAATTGACAGAATATATATGTCAATCAAAATATTGAAAGCACATGTTGAAAGCACTGGTTTGGCAGCGATGCAATCATCGATCCATTTTCGTACTTCTTCAAAATTTCGAAACCGCGTGCCAGCCAAGCCATGCTGCATCGGTCTGAACAAGTGACAATCGCAAGGAGCTATATCTGGTGAGTGCGCTGGGTGCGCCAGGACTTCCCATTCGACCTACAACAGTGTACCCTTGACAAAGCCTGAAACGTGTGGCCGTGCGCTCTCATGCAAAAGGGCCCGTCTTTGACTGCCATTCCTCACCTTTCTTGCCATCACACATCGTTCAATTTGTTGAATTGACGTCGGTAGACATCTCCAAAATCAGTTTCAATCGGTTTTAGCAGATCGTAATACACTACACCTTGCTGACCCCACCATATGCCCAGCAAAACTTCATGATCATGAATATTTCGCCTCAGTGTCGATATGGACGGCTCTCCTGGATTAACCCATTACTTTTCGGGCTTGGATTGTCGTAATAGATTGACTTTTCATCGCCAGTCACAATATGCAACAGAAACCTCTTGCCTTTTGCCCGGCAAGCAATGAAAGCAAATGAAAGCAGGAAATGTCGAAAATGCAGTTTTGAGCGTTGAGCGTTGATTGGCGTCCGTATGCACAGAACATCTCAATGATACTAAATGGAAAACTATTATTTTATGTAGAGAAAGGTCAATATCCCCTGTCGTGTACATGATTATTATTATTATTATTATTATCATTATTATTAATTTGGCCAGGGAATAAATTCTAAGACTAAAGTCTTAAAGCACTAGCTTCTACGGTTTTCGGCTCTACCGCACTTGAGATTTGAACCCACGACCATCGAGTTGCTAGTCGAGACTCTTGCCTACTCGGCCACTCAGCGGATTGTGTGTGTGTGTGTGTGTGTGTGTGTGTGTGTGTGTGTGTGTATATATGATATCTCGAATTACTTTATCATTTTCCTCAAGAGATGCCAGCGGCCGAAATACATGCAAGCATCTATTATTAAAATTAATTTCAAATTTATATCGAATCATCTTTTCTGTTCTCCACACGTCTCGAACAACTGCTATGGTTTATCTGCCTCCTTAGGGGCAGCCGAATGAAAGTTTTAAATAAGGTCTTGCCATGTTGTCTTTTTGTTTTTGTATTACACATCGTTGCAATACTTTGCCGAGTGCTGCTATATTGGAAAATTATCCTATGGTGTCCTTTGTCATATTGTAGTCATCAGTTATTGTTTTTAATTTCCCACATTGATGGTTTCGTTCCATATCGTTTGCAAACTAATATGCGGAAGTGTGTTTTATTGCTTCGGTCGGTAAAAGCAGACTTCATATGTTCAAATGTTTTGATATACCCACAGTGTACTTCCACAAGTAATCGATAGATATTTGGCTGTTTGCTCGCTATTTCCTTTTAAATAAATGGGGAAAACAACGCATTCTGCAAATGCTTATTGGTAGGCATGAAATTTGTCATTTGCAACAACAAAAATACGCATGAAGCTTTTACTTTTCGACTTACTTTTACTACATATCGCTTTGAAGCTTAATAGCAGTAAAGTTAAGTGCCACAAATGTCATTCTTGGACAAGTCTTACAGATTAAAAAAAAACCGGCAAAAATTGTTTTCATATCTGATCAGTGTGCCTGGTGTGCCTGGTCTCTATTGATTTCTCAAACTTAGCTGCTGAATTTCCCAAGCGAGATAAAATCATTGCTCGGCTAATGAAATTAATAGCACGAGCGAAAAAGGCACACGACTTCACTGTGCTTTGGGTCTCGCCCAAAAGATGTGCGTAACCTCGTTAGTAACGAGAACAGTAATATATACAATAAATATAATATATAAAAATATATCATATATTGATTCGGTTTCGTAAAAATCGGTCTGAACGTACGTATACATATGCATTTACTGACGCCTTCACAACTGGTAAAAATCTCCCACGTAGTGATAGTTCAATATTCTCTTTATCGATAGGCCATATGATAAACGTATTGCATGCCACTTGCGTTGTAGCGATTATTGCCAAAATAATCAATAAAACCCTTCATGTGTAAAAAACAAATCTGTCTAAAAATCATACACGCTGTGCTAAATAAACGACGACGTAAAGAAAGCGAAAAACCTCCATTTTATTAAAAGCAATGTCAGCATTTTTCTTGTATGTAATTGTTGTTGTGTTTTACGTACGCAGGTGGATAAATTTAATTTTAATAAAACAAGCGAAACAACGCAGTCAACCATTAAGTCACATTAGCACACTCTACTACGTCCAATTTCGAAGACATTTCGTCGTGGTAATGCTATCGAATTTATGCCATCTCTTGAAGAAAATTCCATGAACTTTTTTACTGCAAATGAGTTGGTTTTCAGTTGTCATTTGACAGTCATTTTGACGGTCACACTTACCATATGAAGCCCTATTTCGAAGCACAAAGTTATAGGAAAGTTTTTCCATTTTCAATATTCCTTGATATAGTAGATCGGCAAAAAAGATTATATTTTAATATATAAAAGGAATGGAACAAAAAAGACTAGTTTTTAGTATTTAGTATTAACAAGTTAACATATAAACTTACTGTGCTAAGTTTCGATCACATCGGTTTCCTATATAACGCCTCTTACGAAAAATATGTTATCATAGGGCAGCAAGATTTAATTTCCATTTCTTTCCATTTCTTTTATGACGAAAGTGAGTAAATAATTGCATCTTTTTTATCCCATCTGATCTTGCTTGATTATAATGATTTAACTTGTTTTTCTATGTATGCTCAATACGCAGCAGTGTAAACTATACTGAATGGTGCAGTGTTTCCAAATTCTATATATTCCATATACTACATACAAAATATAAACAGTGTGATTGTTATAATTTATCCAAGTTTCTCTTGCTCTAACAAAAGCCTTAAGCTAAGCCTTCTATGAGTTCTGCCCTATGGACGGTTAACGTTTTATTTGTATGTTAAGCGAACCGCGAGAAAAGAAAGAGCCATTTGTAGCTCTTGCTCTAACAAAAGCCTCAAGCCAAGCCTTCTATGAGTTCTGCCCTATGGACGGTTAACATTTTATTTGTATGTTAAGCGAACCGCGAGAAAAGAAAGAGCCATTTGTAGCTCTTGCTCTAACAAAAGCCTCAAGCTAAGCCTTCTGTAAGTTGTACGCTATGGACGGTTAACATTTTATTTGTATGTTAAGCGAACCGCGAGAAAAGAAAGAGCCATTTGTAGCTCTTGCTCTAACAAAAGCCTCAAGCCAAGCCTTCTATGAGTTCTGCCCTATGGACGGTTAACATTTTATTTGTATGTTAAGCGAACCGCGAGAAAAGAAAGAGCCATTTGTAGCATTTCTAGTAGTAATTGAACGAAGGGTGGGTGAATCGCCGAAATGGTTCATTAGCTCTTCCTGCCTTGGCGACAAATAATTACTCTCATTTAGCTCCTTCCGCTTTTACACTGTTTTTTAAGACGTTCGTTCCTCAATGCGTAAAGTTAGGTCTTGATGTAGATTGAAATATATGCATACATACGCTTGTACATTCCACGGCATCATCCGACCGCATAGTTCACTGCGCACAGGAACTTTAGTTTCTATGGCGACATCCTCTAAAATGCATATACAACGCAAATTCTTTTCATTTAAATAAAAAACACTCAAAATTTAATAAATAAAAAAATAAAAATATGCGCATTTCCATACACATACATTTCCATCATCCATTATGTGTAAATAAATTTAAAACCAAGTTGAAGTATTTCATAGTAAATAAACACAAATGTTGTTTACTCGATCGATGAAAGGCTCAAGAGTAGATTTTTAATTATAGAACACAAAAATAATAATGACAAGCTAGGCAATGAGTGCGTGAGTGCGTAAACGATTCATTGAGTGAAAATCAATATGCGAGTTTATACATAAACAAAAAAAAGTAAGGAACAAATAAGAATTGTGCAGAAGTCCCGTGAGGGATAAGTTTCTGCAGAGGCCCCAAGTAAAGTTTCCTTAAAACGAAAACAAATAGGAAAAAGGGGACACTTGCGAAAATGTCACGCAATCGCTCCACGTCACTGTGTGGTGCAATAAAACGTGATACGAAAACTCTACCTGTAGTAACACAGAGCAAGCAATCTCAGCAATTGCAGTCAACTGAAGAATCATTTTTGCCAACATCCAGCGATTCAGTTGATCCGTTAGCAGAAATATCCGAACGTCGCGAATCGCTTGTTAAACCCACCTGGCAGAATATACGACCGGGTGAAATACCAGTGAAAACTTTGGAAAAAATTAATGGTATTAGTTCAGATTCGGATAATGATGACAGTCAACCGGAACATACACGACGTCTTAGCGTGCAGGCGCGGCATGCAGCTCAGTTGCAAAGGGAAAACAGAAACAAAAATTCGCCGAGAAAATGCAGCAGCGGCAATTTGGGACAACTGACACGTAAAGGTAGTTTGGTAATGCATAGAGACTCCTTGTCGCATGCCATTTCAGCGGACAATGAAACCAGTCAAGGCAGTACACACAAGAATGCCGTTGTTAATGAGGGTGGTGCTCCGCTGTGTAAGAGCGCTGGATTAAAGCTAATCCGTATGATATCACGCAAATGCGGCAACCACTCTCAGGTATTGAAGCAGAAACTATGCGATGAAATATTAGCAAAGGTAAGTTTACGAGAAAAAAAAAATTCAAAATTAAAATGTTATAACAAAATATTTTTTTATTAATATTTTTCCTTTTTTTTTTGTTAAAAACTTCCGTCACTTTTTGTCATCCTCATGAAAATTAAAACTGAAATATTAATTTTAAGTAATTCCCATTAAGTGACCCAGCTATTTTACAGAGCCGGATAAGCCCCGCTACTACACCACTTCGCTTACTGCTTATTTATTCAATTTCTTTCCATATCAACAATTCTCTCACCTCTTTTCCTCAGAGAGTATGAAGAATTCGATTTTTTTTTCCATAGAAAACTTTCTTTAACTGAGAACCTTTATAGAGAATCGAGTCCAAAAAATTTTAATTTGATACAGTTATGTAAAATTATTGCCTTGAACCAATTTCCTATATGAAATATGAAAATTGGGGGCATTTTAACATATAAAGTGTTAGATACGAGAGCGTTCGAAAAATTAAATCATCCGATCCAAATTTTCCTTGTCAACATAGTTTCCGAAGGTCCTAATACTCAATGATTTTTGTGAATATTAACTTTTCTATGTAACGACTCTTCTGAAAAGAAGGCACCTATATCCTTTAGTCGTGATCACAAAAGTGCACCAATCCCATCCATTTGGAAAAGCGTTTCGCTTTGGGGTCAAAACATGTCCAGGCATCAGATAGGTGAATAGGTGAATATGCCTAAATCGATTCACAAAGTGATTCTGAGATCTGACTAATTTTGAATCGATTGCAAAAAAAAACAGACGAGCAATAGCCTCAAGCCTCAAGCAAATTGTTCTGGGCTTTCTATAGATCCGCACAAATTTCTTTTAAAATACATATGCGATGTCAAAAAAATACTAAAAAAGAATAAAAAAAAAAAGAAAATGTTTTCCAAATAATCTGCATTGCAAACAGTACAATTATGCTAATGCTTAAGAGATAAATACCACTTTGCGAGCATGGAATTATTAATTCATTGTCGGCAATTCATTTACGAAAGACCAATTGATGTATTGGAACCCCTTGTTGTTGGTACGTAAGAACAGTTCTTTATAACTATTTACAAAAAGAAAAGAACAGCAGCAAGAAGATCGTACTTGGCCGTATCATTAATGTACCCTGGTACTCAATCGATTAGTTTTAACTTTCGCCAATGCTTTCACTGCATTGAACATGACATTCTTCAGGAAGCAATCCAAAAGAAGTCGACGTGTTCTTTAGCTTGTTCTTACGGCAATCCAAAATGCTTCGAATTTTCAACAAAATTATCGGCATAGATTGATTGAATATTCAAGTAAGTTAAGAATGCGGGTAATTGAAGAAGAGCGCGAGCAAAGTCTTAAATAGTTTAGTGACTTTATCCCAAAAATTGACTCCCGTGGTGATGCGCGGCCTAGAGCTTTCGAGCTTACATAAAACCTTCCGAATATCTCTCATTCTCGAATCTCTAACGAATTACATTTAAGATGATAAAGGAAAAGTTTAGACGGTCCAGTCTTTCTAGCTGTCTTTTGCACATGAAACATCGCAGTTAGCGAGTCGTTCCCTGCCTTACTACTTGCACACACTGTATTCTCATATGTTAACGCTAGGTGGCGATTATGCGATATTCTATTCTATAAACTTTCATAAGGAATTCTATACAAATAATAATAATAATAATAACAACAACAACAACAACAACAACGAGAAAATGAGCAAGGAAGCCACATCTCTTAATTAAAATTTTGAAACTTTCTTATTTCTTATCCACTGCAACAATAACAATAAATATGTAAACAACAAGATATAACATAATTATTACGAGATTGGCGAACGTACCTGTTAATCATGAAAAATTCAATTGTAAGTTTACTTGTTTTCTATCTTCGTAAATAACTAAAGGACTTGAGTTAGGCATTTTGCGGTCTGTGAATAGCAAATTAATTGCGTTCTAGCTAATGTCAACACGTTTTTGTATGCACGACCGTCGATAGTAAAACCTATCTGCAAGGGTAACTTGAAATAGATGACATTGACAATGACATTGTTTACATGAATAAATTTATGGCATTTAAGGTGTGCGTTCATACACCTATGCACAGTATTGTGGTGATGGTTTATAATCGCACTATTGACGCGCTATCCCAGATACTGAATGGACTTTTTTGTAGTTTGTCTACCCTAATATGTGTATGTAAGCGTATAAGTGCAATTATGTTGGACGATGGCAACGTGTAGCATAACCATGAAATAAACCACAATTAACCTTACGTAACCACAAAACTGAATGCAAGGAACAAATGCGTAAAACTTTATTTTTGAACAGTTCTGTTATGAGAGGAAACTTTAATGCGATTACTGCAACATCTTGTTAGTCCTTACACATGAACCTCCCATCCTTTCATATTCGCGTAATAAGTAAAAATTGTAATGTCTGTGTATGTATGTGTGTACGTATACCAGATGAATTTTACAAAAGATTTTCAAAATAAAGCGTAGTAGTTCAGCTTCAATGTACTCTACCATCATTAGTTTCACTGGGCTCATCAAGAGCGGCGTAGATTAGATTTCTTGTATGTCTGCCAGGCATATACCAAGTTTTAATTGACATTTACACGGGATTCGATTTACGTATATTGGTTTTTCTAACCGTTTCCTGAAACTACGCTTACGACTTGAACACTTGGTCACCTTATGTTCGGAAATCAGCTAAGTAGATCCATGAATTCTTGCATAATTCCCAAAAATTAATAATTTTCACTCTTCACCTAAGTTGTGACCTTTTTGCTCTGCGTGATAAAATCTCCGCGTCAAATTCGAAGATCAGCTAAATCTCTATCTTAATTCCAAAAAAACCCTATAGGAATAAGTGGGTTTCGTCTAAAGGGCGGCGCTGAACCATATACAAATATGATTAGAGTGAATGGATCTGCACCTTATATGTCTTGCATTCAAAAATCATACATAAAGTAGTGGTGGCTATTAAAAGACTTCATCCAACTCGAACATAACCCCTCTCTAATGTTCTTTTCATAGGGGAACAGAGTATGGAAACGATTTTTAATTCTTATGAAGATTTCTTATGAACCTTTTTAATGCATATATAATGAATGCTGAATGCAGGTTCAAGGAAATAAATATTGCGGGGAAAATGCGCTTAACTCACTTGTCCTCACTTTTTTATAGAAATTGATAAAAATTTGTTTGGTTCGTCTGCGTGAATTTGCGTTCACTCTTCAACTGGAAGTGTGCTCATGCTGTTTGCTTATTAGCATAGACATATCGTTTCGCGTAGAGAGATAGAAAACAAAATGATCCACGAGCGTTCAATTGCCCAATCAACGCCGCCAATCAAATAAATCATTCCACAAGATTGTGCGTGTGATTTTTGCCGTTTTCCCTCCGGTAATATCCAATTGTTTCAGTTCATCTTGACAATTTTGTAGAGGCACCAATCTCTAAGAGGCAGCAGCAGTATTCTACTTACTACGGTTGTGTGTTATTTTAGCAGGAAAACTTAATATATAGAATACGGATTGATTTCAATCGTTTAACAAAACATTAAATCTTTCGGTAAGGGAACCGATTACAACGGCTAAACATTAACGCTATTACGCGTAAAGGTGCTTTAAATGAAAGCGAATTTTTATAACAAGCATGTATGATCTTCAAATGTTGTTGGAGCATCTCTACTGGTCCATTATCTAAGAGAAACAAAAAAACAGAACTAGAACAAAATAAGCGAAAGCAAATGACATTGACTCAGGTCCAACAGTGTCTACTCGGTGACGTGTGTGTCTACTCGAATTTCTAATGGAGTTTTTGACTACCGTTAACCGACATTAACTGAAACGACGAGTGTCACAAGACTAAAACCAATTGAACTTTTTTCTTTTTTTAAATCTATTCAGACCTTTTTTTGCTAATAGCTCCACGCAAGCGACACACAACACTTAAATAATATTCCTTGTTAACAGTTTAATCCGACGAAGGGAATTCATAGTGCACAACATCACGAGAGAGAACTGGGGAGAACTGTTAAGACCGCCTTGATTTTTGAGCGATTTTGGCGCAGTTTTTCCGGCCCTGGCTCACCTTTTGCATGATATTCGGGTCGTAGGCATCAATCTTACTCTCATCTTCGGTACTAATACGTTTCATAACCGCTTGATAGTTCCGTGCTCAATAACATTACAAGTTGTACAAATCCGAAGAAATCCTTTTTGTGTCAAGATGTGACGGTAAAACCGAGCGTATCTGACCCTTTAATTACGTTTATGCTTAATTCGGAATTTATAAAAAAAAAAAATATTTCTGATATCCGATATACTCGCGCCATTGAACTTGAATATGGGGCTTACTTTTTGGGCACAATATTACTCACTTTTCAGATCTGCATTTTCCCAAACTTTCACATGTGATATAAATGAACTCGAATCGCATTTCATTAAGGCTTAATTTGAGGAACAAGAAAAAAAAGAAGACGGCTCGAAGCGACTTGCAACGAATGAGGTGCTTCACTATTCGATTCTTCGGACGGACTTTTCTTTAATAAAACGACAAGAATGGTTCGAAGGGCACGCCGTACAATGCCACGTAAATTGAGAACATCTCTGTTTTTAAAATAAAATAAGAAATGGTGTTTTGCTTATTACTCATAAATGACGGCAGATAAATTTATAAAAATTTGATCGTATATCCTACGGACGACGTTGTAGTACGTGTGCCAAAGTGACAAAAATCGGTTATGTCTCCTCAGTATTATAGTGTCTCCTAATTTAATTTTTTTATCAAAAGTTCATAACGCCTAGAAGCAAGACCCCATAATGTATATACATTCTTGATCATTGCCAAGCTTGGGATGCACCTAAGCATGTTCCTCGGTCGATCTGTCCGCCTGCCTAACTGTGTAGTATCTGTGGTAAACATTCCTCCCGCAACATACACTGAGAAAACCTTTGCTTTCCATCTTTTTGCTAATAAACTACGATAGACACACAAAAGATAAATTTCCACTTTTATTTAACCCAATGTGACCCAATACAGCCGAATATAATTTTCTCACTTGTTTTTGCTGCTAATGCAAATGATATGCATAACTGATTCGGCCACAGCTAAATATAGTTTCTTTACTCGCATCAGGAATTTAACTTGGGTACGCCGGTTTGAGGATTTCAAGTTACGTGCGAGTAATGTAAACATCTATCCTTAACCAAGTTACATCGGGAAAGATCCTGGAAAACATTGTTAACAACAGTTTATAATAATCACCGATAAAAATGGAATTTTTTCAATCAAGTGTTCCCGGGAAGTGACATTTTTCACAGAACATACCTCTGAAATATTCCCTAAATTATTTGCTACGTATTTCTAATTGGGAGAGACAGAGACAGAACACAGGTGAGCGGAAGAGAATGGGGGAGGTAGGGGAGCCTTTATTTCAATAGCCAATTGTGATGAATTTTTATGTACTTGATTCACAAGAAATACGCAGAATGTCAGTACATTACAGATGCAAGCAGTCGTACATAACTATATTAACATTTGTTTAGAAAATAATTATGCTGTTTATTAAATAATTATAGCGAATATCCAAACAACAAAAGTTAAATAGGTGCGTTAATGTTCCATACAAACTTAACATATACTGTACGGGTTGGCTGATAATGATTTTAATGAATGGATGTAGAAAGCTTTTACTTGTACGTAATACATAATAAATCAGGTACAATCGGTTGAATCGGAGTAAATAACACGAATCGATGAAAAACATTACATGGAGGGCGGATGGTTTGCATCAGTAATATTATTATGTAATTCTTTTATGCATATGGATATGTAATATAAATGAAAATATAAAATAAAACGTCAACGACTGGCTAGACGTTATTAATAAACAAAAAAAGGAGAAAAAAAAATCGAAACACAATGCAACAACATAAGCTTTCCCAACAGTCCAAGTATGGTTAGAATGAATTCAACCAAGTTCAAGTCTACTAAAGAGGGTAATAAAATATCTTATCAAGGATGTTAGCTAGAGATGCGCAGTGAATTCAAGCATACCCTTAAGAGAGCGGGAGAGAAAGTGCTGTAGAGAGAGAGGGTGAGAAAATGAGAGAGGGCGAGAAAGGGAGCGAGAAATCAGATTTTATGAATGAACGGCCATTACAATGAACTATTACAAGTAAGAAATTTCTTTGTTTTTTATATATACATATACATATACATGTGTATACGTCGACAGCGCAGCAGCATGTTGTTTGTCAACTTGTTGCTATTTACAATTGATTAAAAGATTGTATACAATGAATTTATTAACATTATCACTGATAAGCAAGTACTTTAGTATTCAAAGAGGCGCCAAGAGTGTAACAGTATATCACCGATATTATAAAATTCATTTATAGTTAAATAAAACATTTATTGTTCGGTTAAAAAAGAAGTTTAACTGTAATTTCAAAAAAAAAAAAAAAAAAAAAAAAAACTGTTAAAAAAATCAAAGTTCTTCAGTAAATGGTATTTAAGTCACTTTTTAAAATGACGGTCGTTAGCGCATTTTTGTAAAAACTGAAACAAAGTCTTCAACTTATGTACAAACTTATTTCACCAGGCATTTATTGAACATAAGCTTACAAGTTTCTAGCGTTGTAAGGTTTTTTTCGTTATTAACATACCTATGGCCAGAAGACAATTTTATAAATATTTTGCGATTTATTTTTACATGCAAAATTAGAATTTTTCATGTAAACCTCCTCTCAGATTGGAAAACTTGTCGTCTGGCTTAGGTATAAGAATAAAATGAAAAAAGTTGATGCCAATTATAACGATTGAGCTTCACAAGAAGATTCTAATTCGCTTTGCAATGAACAACAACAGTTCCACTTAATATTAAATATAAACCAAGCTTATCGTGTACATCCGCTTTTCAAAGGAACTCGTCCGTCTATTTACATTTAATGATAGAACTAAAGTCATCTAAGAGAAGTGGTAAACTAATTCAACTGAGAAAGATCTCTCATTGTATGCTAACTGCTTTTTAATTTATCGTACGATAATTCTTATTGGATCGCAGCCAATAAGAGGCAACTGCAGAAGGAATATAAAATTTTTCAAAATGACTTGTGCAAGAATATTGATGATAAAAAGTCTAGCCTCAGTTACGAAGATCTTGAAATGTCCTTCAAAAAAGGAAAAAAGGATCGATAATATATAGCATAAAAACAAATCTTAGCCGTCCTCATCATTTTAATGCAAAAATATTTAATGAAAATGTAGAGGCAAAATGTCTTCAAATACTCCTTATTCATCATATGATTTGATTCGATCGGCATTAATAGTGAACCGCCTGAACTAAGAACCATCGCAATGAAATACGGGAAACCGATATCCCCGTTTTCGTAAGAAGCGAAACGCTCTTCAGCAAGTCCGTATAAAATCGGAAGGATACGAGCTCGCCGACTAAGTCGCATAAACTAGCACTTCCCAGATGAATGCTTTTAATGTATTGAAAACCACTTGGTATCAATGGTTTTATCAAACTTTAACAGCTAATAACAGACCACACTTTCCTGGTCACACCGAACATAGAACATCGTGTCTCCTGTCAAAGCGATTCAATTTCGTGGCCGATATGGATGCTATTGCTGGATCTACCGACGAATTTTTGGGCCTGGGACTCGCAAAATAGATCCACTTTTCATGCTTAGTTAGGATACGATGCCCAAAAAACGTTGTTGTTTTGTATCATTTAGGCAAAGAAAACCGTATCGGTGAATGCTCTTTATTATTGCGTTGCTATATGCGTGTTGGTATTACGGCTGCTTATTGTTGTTAGGTGTGAGAGCTACAAAAAAAATATATTTTCTAATATGTATGTACTTCACATGTTGAGTTAGGGCCATGTACGTGCGAACTCCGGTTTCAAATTTATATACGCGGTAATAAAATGAGAATCGATTTGAAAAATCACTTAAGCGACGGGCATCTAAGGTTTGCTCATAGGTTCTCTTTTTTTTTTTGTAACATTACTATATAAAGTTAATTTCTGCAAAATTGTGAATTAGCGTTTAGCGTGATACAAAGAGAGCTCTTTTAAGGTTTTCGATAAGGGTCCATCAACAACTTGGATTCATTGAATTGACAGTTGCTAGGAGAGGATTAACTATATGCCATAATCTCATTATGGCAGTTTTGTTAACTCTGCCTTGTGAAATAATTAAAGTTTTCGATTTTCACTTAATGGTTAAGTGAATGAAAAAAACTTTGTCAGAACGACTAGTAAATGTACGCATCCATTCAGCCTTCGAAATGACGTCTAAGGTTATTGAAAAATAAAGCAGTGGCAATAATTTCAGTGAAATTGTAACTTTTCGTTATTGAAACTTTTCAATATTAAATGGGAATGGCATTAAGCGGCCCACTAAACTGTGAATATATTATTTGGTCTGTAAATGAAATTTATTAAAATTAATCGGCAAAGCTTTGACGAGTATAACGGAAGAAATTATATATATATTTTTTTTAAATATAAAAATGTCACGCATAAGTAGCATTAGCAGTGATGATGACGATGATGAATCTCGAGCATGCGTTTATCCAAAAAGAACGGTAACAATAACTACGGATCATAATGACACAACGACGGTCGATTGGTCAACTCCTCCTTCCGTAACGAGCACAAGTAAAATTATAACAAATAAAATAGTAGAAGGCGTGGATGCATGTAAAACCACTGGCCGCGATCTAATTAGAAGATTGTCGTCGAAGAAGAGGCCAAAAGCCGATAATGAAGCAAAAAGTAAAGGAAACGTTAACAGTGAAATTCCTAGCAGCAATTCCTTAAACAAGGTGATATTTATTTTTATTTATGCAAGAGAATATTTCAACAAACTAAAATGAACAATATATGCGTGAAGCCTTTCGATTAAAACCTAATGTGAATATTTAACTACTGTGCGTTTTCTTAAGTCTTAAAGCAAAGTTATGTTAGCCATTTCTAAATAACTACTACGCGCATGTGCAATCGAGGAATGGCTTGGAGAACCTTTACCGCTTTACGGTTCATTTACATTGTTTTCTCAAAACTCTTCCGCACTTTGGATAACCGAATTTTAAAAAAAGGCTAGCCAAGGTCATATCTAAAGGACACGGTGCTTGAAAGACAATGATTATCATATGTTTAGCGTACGAACTCATAAACAATGATATGTAATGAATATACGAGGTTCGAGCATTTCGAGTTCACATCCTAATCTAAAGTATTAACTAAGTACAGAGACCAAGACTAGTTTACTAATACGCTTGGCAAAATTGTTATAATTCTTTGAAATTTGCCCGATCTTATGAACTTATTCAATGAAATTCCCAGCAGTGATAACAATGAATATAATCCGCGCTATGAAATGATTGCATACCGAAATCATATGCTTTTCCTTCACGGAGATCATTTTGCAATGGTGCATCGGTCCGTCAATTATTAAGATCGTACGTGAAATAATTCAGAAAACTGAGACTAAGGTCCACTTATAGTCACAAAAATTTCAACTATTCAGTCTTCAGACGTTCAGGAAGTCGAGTCACGCTGTTATATAAATAGGTTCTTCCTACGAACGATATTATTCCAAACCTTTTCAATTGTTTCTAACACATTGACGTGGACTGTAACACACATCCGAAGGCCGTATTAAGAAAACTACGTTTAGTTACGTATAACTCTTACAATAATCGCAGAGCTACACGTTAAAAACTCTAGAATGTGTCAGCTTATAGAACAGAAGATTAGTCTCCAATGACGAGTTTCTACTGACATTAACTTTCCGTGTGTGTGTGCAAAATGGAATGTATAGCAGAGATCTTCATGGTCAACTTGATTGTCTATGTTTCCGGAGATATTTAAGTCCTTCGAAATAGCCCTCATCTAATTTGAATGGCTTTTATCAACGATATTTTGCAATCATTGGACTGCTTGTGTATTTCTAGCAATGTCTGAGCGTTTCTAAAGCTTTGCTTTTTGTAGGGGCTTTTATGCCACCAACTAATGCCTCCAATGCACAACGATTCCTGTGTACGAATAATCAGACGTAATTGGGAAAATTTGGAGATTTCTGAACCAACGATGACTGCATGTATCTACGCTTGTTACGTTGCTTTACGTTGCTTCATAGGTCTCCACTAATGCTCTGCATATAACGTACTTAAACAGTATGTTGTTAGGATTTTCTTTAAGATTTATTTAAATGGGTTTAACACAACTAATAACAACACCAACAACAACAACATTAACAACTTCGACATTAACGAACTGCGAATTGGAATCAAAAAAAACCGATATTAGTTCGAATTTAACTAAAAGAGAAAAAAGCAGGTTAGCCCAGCCCTTTCTCTACTTAACCATAGGTTGCCTCTTAATGCTTTTAACGAAGATGTATTTTATTTATTCCAGTTACTGTATTACGTCAAAGCCAATTTAGCTCGTTATTTGTTAACTACTCATAAGCAAATTGTAGCAGTCCGTTGGTTTGCCTGCAATTTTGCCTCGGAATAAGATCGTATTTTCTATAGACACGAAAAATTTTCAGAAATACTCAGCGAACATTCTCCATAAACTTAATTCAATTTTTTTTTTTTTCTGCTCTATCAATTGTTATGTTACGTTCTTTTTACCCACCTGTGGCAACCAAGGTCACGAAAACCTTTTTATTTTCATTTATATTGATTATACTTGAAGTTTTGAATTCTGAATGTACAACCGATGTATGAGATGAGAAGTAAAGAAAATGAAAAGAAACATACGTAACTTTTATTTCATTATTCTGTTCTTGTTATTATATATATATATATATATATATATATATGTATGTGCGTATACAGGTTATAATGCTTGGTGATTCCGGGGTTGGTAAAACATCACTTCTAGTGATGTTCCGTGATGGTGTCTACATGCCCTGCTATTATGTCACGACAGTTGGCATTGATTTCATGGTAAGAGGAACTTGAAGAAGATATAAAGAAAGAAAGAAAGAATAAGAATAACAAAAACAAATAAATAAATATATAACATTTTTTTAATATTTGATGTGAATCTATCAACTGTCTTTATGTATATATATTATCTACGTGTGTACGAAGTCTTTTTCTAAACTTGATTTCATTAAATTCTTCAGTTGCATCTGGATGTTGTTTGTATATATGTATGTAAGTATAAAGTACGAAATACGTATTTATGTATGTATTTATGTGTATAACGGTTTATTGTCAGAAATGTTTTTTATTAAATTTGCTTCGTTTTTTCATCCAGTCTTCTCAAAGGATTATTTACGTACATACAGACAAATATCTAAACAATCGAGAAATCTTTTTAATAATTAGGTATTGCTGACGTGTTTTATTTAAGTACCCGTGTAATGTGCCCGTTGAGTAAATAACTGCCTTTGCATGCAGTGCTACTCTCTTCACAAAATTATAGCTTTAAACGAAATCCGATGAAAAACTCATCGAGAAAATATAAAACTTTTGCACTTCCGTTTAAGTTTTATGCATAAAAACAAATTTCTTTAATTAATGAATTAACGAACAGCACAAAGCCGACCGAACCTTACACACTTTAAAGATCTCTCTTTGTTATAAATATGTCAAATATTAGAGATTATTATCCTAAGGAGACATGCTTTTCATAAAAACCCTTATATATGGAAGCTGATTGGAAAAATAATCCCAACATTATCCAAGCTTAACACAACAAGTTTATGTCGCTCTTTGCCACAAGAAAACTTATTTTTTATAAAAATGTATGTATGTACGAGAGGAGGTCCAATAGATTTTCTCTCCCCATCTGAATTTTTTACTTCCTTTCGAAAAGCTACAACAATATGTTTTATCGGTATGTGAAGAGTGATCGTAAAAATTATTCGATTGAGTCCATTTTCTAAGGTATATGTCAGTTTACCAAAATTGTCCTGCGATCAGTAAACTGATACACATAGACATCTGAAAGACGATCACATGGGTAGGCAGGTTCATTTACTGAACCGAATGGTATAAAAACAGATCGATTCGATCGTCTCAAGTCGTTCTGGATGTTGCATAGATCTACAAAAATTGCAGCCGCAAGTATTTAGTGCATAATTAAACTTCGAGTGTTACCTTAAATTGTCGGATTTTTTCACCTTCGCACGTATCGTATGCATGGGTCGAAATGGGTGAATGTAGGATTGAAAATAGCAAATGGTGTATTGAGATACTCAATATAATATTAAAAATTCTTGTGAAGTTTATGTCGTGGACATCAAATTAACATGTTGACGCTCGCTTTAAAACCGGTGAGTGCTTGCAAAAACGCACTTCTTTTTTTTTTTTTTGTTGGTTCTATGATACTAAGAATATAGGGCCGCTACAGAAAAATAATCTTTGTGTCTACAAGCATACGCAATGGACGTCTATGAACGTCATTTACGTCAACGGATTAAAGATGATGAAGGTGTAGGTGAAAAGTGCTAAGCATTTCAACAAAAACAAATGCATGAAAAATTAAGTTTGAGAATAATTTTTGTTTTTGTTTGAAAGTCTGTGGCATTTCAGTTTTGAAAATGATTTACATGATATGTTTACGACGACTGGGTGCCTAAATTAATTAAAAACTAACACACTTTCGCTTTTGACCAAATTTATTGCTTAGAAAACCGCTACATGTGGAATAACATCAACCCTATGGAAATCCACAAGGCTTCATTGTGTGTGTATTCATTTGAATGACAAAATCATTCACACACTTGTGCTGCGAAGTAGTGTCCAGTTCTATAGAAGGGTCTCTCATAGATAAATTTGGGTTATCGTCAACACGCTCCCATACGGCAGTGCTATAGGATTCTGTGAAATCCCCACATTTCTTATTGAAACCAGAAGTTTGCGTAAAATGTTGATTTTTTTTTTTTTGTCGATCATGCGAGCAAGGACGACCAGTAAATACCCTCCATCAATTTGCCTAATACACTTAACCGATCACTATAGCAATAATACCTCGATAATTACATTTTATCTTCATGCGAAGCCACACTTTTAATCAACACCCGCACATTGGAGGGTGCCCAAAACATGATGCGACATGATAACAAATTGGCAAACTCAATTTTCTTCCCAAAAATTTTATTATTTTTCAATTTCCATCATAGATAGGTAACTAGGAATTAGGTTTTCTCTATAAAGAAAGGCTCGCTTTTCACCCTTATCTATGTTGGGATCTAAAAATAGACTTATCTGATCCAAATTCACACACCGTTAATTTTTTTTTTTTTTTGGCTAATGTCCGACTAAGGACCAATTTTCATCGTAAAATATTTATGAGAAACCTTATGTGGAGTGGAGTCTAAGAAATAGGCACGTGTGGTTCAGACTTGATCTACATAATACTTATATGAAATAACTATTATGAAGAAATCTTCATCATAAAACATTAATAATTAGACCTTTTTATCAATTTCTTTGCCTATTTATTATTACGCATCAGCAACCAACCCCGATATATGGAGAATTGGATCTTTCTACCATACAAAGATTCAGTTTTCGTAGGGACGGTTACGTGAGAGGGTGTTCAAAAATTACTCTAACGAAACCAAATTTTTCATACCGATTTAGATTAGATGGCGTGGCCCTCCATAGTCTTTCTGCTTCTTTTTATATTCAGTTCATAACTCGTAAAGAAATTATCAAATGTGATTTTGCGGTTACTGTTCCGAAATAATATGCACAGTTAAAGCATCTTCTTATCAAATTTTCTCTCGATCGATGATGTCTTTCTTACCTGAGTGGGAGTCTGTGAGGAAGATCATGGTAGTATTTATCATAAAAACACTTGTACGGATTAGGGTTAATTACAATGAATGCTCGATACGATGGAAACCTGCTGAACGATAATGAATGCTCGATACGATGGAAACGTGGAAACATGGATCGTGCATACACCTATCAAGTTGTAGCTGGCCCCTATCCTCCTCTTTCCACACTTCTTTCTCTCTGACCACAAAACCGTGTTTTTCATATACATATAGGGGGCAGCTCTTGAGTAACTGGTCACGTAAATAAAAATTTAACGTTTGTTCTCAATTTCCGATGACTTGTAAACAGTAATATATCCGAGGCTTTCGTCGTGGTGGATATAAACAGAAAAAAAAAAATCGGTTTATTTTATTGTTTCACAAGTTCCTTCAAAAAATACAATGAATGTTGCATGTAATTGTTTGCTGAACTTGTTTGCATATCTGTGTATATGCTAAAATAAGCGCAGCGTTATTGTAGTATATGTGTGACAATATATAAATAGTACATAAAGAAAAAGGAAAAATTAATATTTTCAGATTCCATTTTGCAAAAATAAACAGCAGAGTTGTGTTCTTTCTAAAAAAAAGAAAAAAGTAAGAGAAAGTGGTGTCTAAAGAATTGGTCACTCTTTCTGAACATTAAGCTTAGAAACGATAATCGGCATTGAATTAGTAGATATCCCAAGCACTGCACAATTCTATTTTCGTTTAATACCACATACTATGAGTATATTCCTTACAGTTCGTCAAATCAAATTTAGTCTACAAGATTTTCTTGCCATTACAATAGGATGACGTAATAAAAGTCTTCATATAATTAAGTAGATTTACTATGGGTTGCATTGCCTGCAACACAATCTTGCTTCTGGTACATTTTCATGCATTTCATTCAACTAGTTTTTCCATTGTGAAAATGGGGCAATGCTTAGCACCGAGTGTTCGATTACCGTCAACTCCAGCGGACAAAGTTATCCACACTAAATACAAAATGAGATGAACATCTGGCAAATAATATATCTATGATTAATTTTCGCTTTCACTTCGATTACCCAATAAAAATGATATAAGCTATTAATTTTTGTGTGCGTGCAGATGAATTAAAAGTTCTCCTAATAACATTATGAATACCGATAAAATTAATTTTGCCTGTGGCCATTCATCAAATTGTGGCTTCGCCATGTGTTCTCTAAGAACTATATAGTACTGCAAGTTTGTTGTTTTGGCGCAGTGTCCACAGCAAAGCTTGTGGGAGCTTTGATTAAATCGAATTCTGGACCAAGGAAACGCATTAAAGCAACTACCGTTATTTTTCCTGCCAAATTCGAAGGTAAATGCTATTGACTCGTAACAGATAAAAGGTAATCGAAATCGGACAATTTTAAAATGGGCGTAAGGTGGGCGTTAGGACAAACTATTAGCGTTAACATTGAAAGTAATGGCATCGGCATTTAAGTTAATTAGCTAGACACAGTACAGTACATGTATAAACCTCTCCAACTCAGTGAAACTATCGCTGAGGCATGCAACAAACAGTAACTCAAGCGGTTTTACCAAACATTAAAGAAAAAACAACTGTAATATGCGAAAATGCATTGCACGATTAACGCACAACCCCTTATCACAAAATTCGTTCAGGAAATGTTGTTAGCACTGAACTGAAATATGCTACTGGCCCGTCTAATCAACTAGCGCTTGCGCCGATAGATAGATAAAAGAGCGCTTGTGTTTTCGTCATGAAACTGATTGTCTGTTAGAAGCGTAAGGAATACGTCGCATCGATGCATCGATGGACAACACTTTGAAAAATATATGTATTTTTTATGATGCCCTTGAAATGGACGCTTTTTTTCATATAAAAACGCGAATCAGAATTAATTTCCACACCTTTCGACACATTTCCACATCTTTCGACGTTCATTTATACGCTATATTGATCGGCCGCTATTTTTAACTTCAGCTTACATATAGATGTCGTTATTGCACTTAATAACTAAACTTTAATTTCTTTGTTCTTCTAAAAGCATTGCACAGACATACCTTTGACATAAAGTGTATCAGTATAAAAATAGAAAAAAAGAAACCAAAAAAAAAAAACAGTACTAGTATCTTTAGTCACTGCTGTATGTATTAAATAAAAGTATTTGAAACGATGTATGTACATACTTGTATATAACAAAAATATCAAAATGATGTACTAATTAATTTCCTTAATTGATTTATTTATTTTTATTATAGAACAAAGTAGTACTAGTGGATGGGACTCGTGTCAAATTGCAAATATGGGATACAGCTGGGCAGGAACGCTTTCGTAGCGTCACTCATGCCTATTACAGAGATGCCCATGGTAATGCATACCATGCACATATAATTTTACATATTCAAATAAATATATTTAAATATTTTTATTTGAAAATAAATATTTTCCATAGCTTTACTCTTACTTTACGATGTTACCAATAAAATTACCTACGATAATATCCGAGCATGGTTATGTGAGATACGGGACTGTGCTCAAGAAAACGTTGTGATTGTGTTAATAGGTAAATTTGTTATACACATTTTTACACACACAAACACACATTTATATGGAAGTTTGTGCTATTTGCGCTTTATAGCTTAATTAAAGTCTCTTTTATTTATTTATTTACGCTTTCCTTTTTTGTTACCCCATACATTTATTTATATTTATTTATTTTCATATATTTTTAAGGCAACAAAGCGGATTGCAGTAATAGTGATCGTCAGGTTAAGCGAGAAGATGGCGAACGTTTAGCACGCGAACACAATGTGCCGTTTATGGAAACGTCAGCTAAGACAGGACAAAATGTGGAATTAGCTTTTGAAACAGTCGCCAGGTAAGAAATTCTGTATTCATTATTTATCTACAAATTTCACATGGACAGCGCATTTCCAATTATCTTAAAGACTAAACAAATGCAAAAAATGCAATAAAAAAGTAAGGGTATCAATGCACATTAGATAGATAGACAGAATGCTGTAGATGCAAGTTTATGAATTTCTTAGAAAATAGTTTAGAAAAGCCCAGCTTATAAGACAAACCAAAGGCCACAAATATTAAATAATGACAAAAACAAGTAAAACTAGTACTATAGCGGGCCACTGTCCACTATTAGATACCCTTCATCTACTTTACAACTATTAACGACTATGACGGATTTTTAAAATAAAGCGCGATATGGGAAGCAGTCGAAAAGCTGATACATCTGATACATCTTAAGCTTCCTCTCATAATACGTTCAACCCTTTTTTTTTTTTATCAACACGATAGATAGTATGCGTAGCGATCAGTAATTTCCAACAATATTTCCGTAACTTTAAATTAAATTACGCTAAACATCACGAACTGGTCATTCATATGCGAACAAAGTCGATCACCATTCTTGCACGTGTACTTTGCAAGGGTAAGCTTATTTGAGGAGCTTATTTGCGGAGCTAAAGGACTTATTATTTACTCTTGATCTATTTTCCCCATAAAATATCAAAATAAATAAAATACCATACGGCTCGGTTGCCATGAAAATTCCTAGATGTGAACGAGTCAGCTAAACAAGCTTATGGCGTCCATGCTAAGCGCAATGAATTGTTTATATCAAACCACGCTTCCGAATCAGCTTTCATCATGAACTATCAGAAGTTAGACAATTATGAAAACAATAATTGAATTTGTGTCGAGACATTTTCGAAGGCTCTAATAAAGATACGAGCTACGTTTCGTATTGATGCTTGTTCTATTTCCTTCTTTTCTATTCTCCAACTTGATTCAGTAGCAGTTGGAATCGTTTTAAATTTACACGAATTAAAAAGTGAGATATCAGATAATTTCTTCTTTGTGTTAAAAACTGAATGATCAAATTAGTGTAGTGTGTTCATACTTCTGGTTGATCTCGAACTTAAGAAAATCATCATTGAGCAACTATTAGCTCGCTAGTTAGAGTTAGAGTACTTTTTAAGAATATTGATGGTCAGCTATCTAAGTACGGTATGTTACTCACGATTGGTTCAATCTAACGAAACCATCGTTACTGAGCGCTAGCAATAAACACAGATGAAGTTGAGCCGATCGTTAAAAGGAAAAGGCGAGCAATATGCGTGTTTTACAATTTGATAATGTTCTGCCTCATTCCGCAAAATCCCCGTTCGAAATATTCACAGCATTGCACTTGAATATACTACCAAGCTATATATTCATCAAATATTGATTCGCCTGATTAACTGATTGCTTTTAAGCAGCATTCGATATTCATGAATATTTTTAAAAATTGCTTCTTACCTTAATGCCCTAAAGTGAATGCCTGTTCTGTTGGCACATAACTCATTCACAGGTCGCTGCATGAAAGATAGGGAAACTGTTGGGTCACGATAAACAGTACTTGAAATAAAACAAATAAAAATGCTATAGTTGGGCACAGCTCACCATTAAAAATTCTACGCCATCCTGCAGATATCAGTATATCAACTTTTCACAATAAGGCGTTATATGGGAAGTGGGCGAAAGAATGATCCGATCCGAAACATTTTCAACAGCGTTGAACTGTAGGCCAAAATACGTCAGTACACAAAATTCCCTCAAAATAATTCATAATTGCGGCCCGTAGGTTGAGTACAAGAAAATGAAACAGACAGACGGACAGACAAGTTTAAATCGATTCAGAAATATATCCTTGTGCCACCAGTGGTGTAAGGTACAATAAATTCTACCGCATTTTTTAAAATAAATGGTTGTGGTTTTAATAAATGGTTTTCATTATCTTAGTAAGTGAAATGCACTCGATATACTTCTTACATGATGTCATTCCATTCATTGTGTGATAATTACAAGAACTGTAAGAAAATGTACTCGCATTAATCGTAATTTTTTTGTTTCTTAACGTCAATGCGTTTGTTAAATGTGTACAATGCTTCTGCCATCAAAGACTGCGACATTTTTTCAATGGTTATCAACGCAAAGACCTTTCTTGCTATAATAGCTCCCGATAGAGGTACTATTTGCTTGCTTCCGATATTATGCATGGGTGTGTATTCATGTTTATGCCTACGTTAGATAGAAATTGTATAGAACATAGGAGAGAGGGAGAGAGAGAGAGAGAAGTGTCATATCAGTCATAATATATTATAGTATTCTCATACATATTTCTAATAAAATTAATTAATTTTTATTCTCGCTTTTCTTCATTCTTTTTATGGCTTACTCTATCCAGGCAGCTGAAGAGTCGTGGTTATGAAGATGGCGACGAAGGTAAATTTAACGTTCATGAGTTTGTACGAGACAACACAAAAGCCAAGAGTGTGTGTGCTCAGTGTAATTTTTAAAATAATTCAAAAAAAAACCTAAGATTTCTGCGTAGCAGCAGCCCCTGCCCACTTTTTTTACCCTTTTTTTATGCATCACTACTTGACGTAACAACATAAGCCATGTTTTCTTTTTGCATCAAGTTTTTATTTCTTTTTCTTTTTTTTTTTACCGTTCAACCGATACTCTGATAAAGATTTAAAGTATGAAGTCGTTAAACAATTTATTGGACTATAAAATTTGTTTTTATTTTATTTTTTAATTAATTAACTCTAACTTGCAGGAATATTTATTTATTTAAGAAAATATTTTAAGGCATTTAAAGACTTTTGTTAAGGAAACATCTTTATTATATTTTCCTTATACAGGAAAAAATCACAAAGCATATTGTTCTTATATACGATACAAACAGAGACGGGGAGAGAGAGAGAGAGAGAGAGAGAGAGAGAGAGAGAGAGAGAGAAATTTAAAATATTTACATATATTTTCTATTTCTTACAATAATAAACATTAGCAAAAAGAGGGAAAAAAAAATAAAACAATTTGCGATGGAAATCATCATGACCCGAAGAATATGTTGAAATAAAAAACTATTCTTTACTGAGACCAATAAAATTATTAAACGTTTACAAAAACAAAAAAAAGGAGAAATTTGAATAATTTTAAGCAAACGCTACAATAATAATAAAATTTGTTTGAAAATTCCATTTCAAATTATCAAGAAGACGGTAATATACTATTATCATGCCCTCCGATCTTCCGTACTACGAGATGAAGTCATCATGAGAAAAGAAAATTTAATTCATAATATTCGATATACGACCCTCTGAAACTAAGTTTTGGAAATGCCGCTTAAAGAAGAACGTTATTAATAAAAGGGAAAGTAACGGAACGTAATGAACGAAATGCAAAGCTGTGTGCATGGCTTTACATAACACGTTCCTTACCGTAAGGTTAATGCAGTCATTATCATTAACAGATTGATTCGAAAAATGCAGCGATGACAGATGAGAAGTTAGAATTTCTCCTAGCTGTAAATTGGTTGGGATACGGATATAAAAGGAAATTCATTAAAAGGACGAATATTCGAACAAGTTCTTCTTCTTTCAAGTTCTTCCTTGCATTTCGAAGGCGTAAAAATGATCTCTTTGAAATATTAATTCGTTATGCATAAAAATTTCATTATAAATAATATATAAAATTTTTATATAAGTGGAGTCTTCTTCTTAATTGTTTTAGATCAATCGAATTCACTAAGGGGTGTAAGGGGTAAAAATGATTTGTCTATATTTCCTACAATCTTAAGAAATTTACGGTTTATGTAAAAATATAAGTGTGTCGCACATGTTAAGTATGAAATTTGGAAGGCATGATACTATCGTTTCGTTTCCGTCTGAATTAGAAAGGAATTATTTATAAATAAATATATTTATAAGCAAATAAATATAATTTTGATTTAAAAAGGCACACTAAACAAACAAAACCTTAAAGAGCAAAATAAAGCCAAATTAAAAAATCCCACAAACTATAAAAATGTATTTGTACCTATATATACAAACAGACACAATAAATACCCTTTAAAATCATTGTGAATAATATATAAGATATTAATTGTATAACGGATTAGTCGATTAGTGAATTTGATCTAAAGAGGGAACTGTTTTTTTAGGATAAATCGTTTAAGAAAAGAAGAGGAAAAGGAAAAGGAAAAAAAATCTCAACTTGTTAAACTTACCGCACACTTCAAACAAATTTATTGATGTTGATGCAAATTTTATAAGAAAAACAATATTTATTACATACAACATGAAGAATTAATCTCTAAATATATTATAAAATACAAACTATTGTACAACATTTTAATTTATTGTAATTTTAACTTTTCATAATTTCATAATTTCGAATTAAATTTAATCAGTGGGAAATCCCACTTAAGCACTTGTTTTTTCCAAAAGTATCTCGCTAATTTGAATACTTTGTACTCACTACGTGAACTACTTGAATATCGAAATCATGTCCTTTGCAACATCTAAAAGTATGCTACAGATAGACAATAATATATTAATTAAACTTTTAATTCTCGAAATGGAGGCATAAGTTATCTTCACGTTGAACGAACGATACTCGTGTAGATTAGTTTGATTGTCAAGTTCCTAGCATTTATCTGATGACAACAATAAAACTGCTTAAATGCGTGCATAAATTGCAGTCAAGTCTATTTTTCAGTTCGTTACACTCCACAGTTGCAGAATAAAATTTCGCCGTTCCTGAGATAATAAAATGGAAATTGAATAATTTGAAAAGGTTATTAGAACTTATGTGAGTCCCCCGATTAAACGCTTGGAATACCAAAACAAAGTAAAACATTATATCAGCAAAAGGAATCGAAAGAAGGGAACCGTCATAAAAATTCTACACCTTTTTTTTGCCTCACCTCTGTGTCGTTATGAGCACCATAGAACGATCAAGACAATAAATCCTGTCT
Source organism: Glossina morsitans morsitans (assembly GCA_001077435.1). Taxonomy (NCBI): domain Eukaryota; kingdom Metazoa; phylum Arthropoda; class Insecta; order Diptera; family Glossinidae; genus Glossina; species Glossina morsitans. The sequence continues at coordinate 29,382 of CCAG010000256.1, read as the reverse complement.
CACACGATCTCTCATATACTGTTTGAATGAAGAAAGGCTTTAATAATGACGCAAGCACATTAACTCAGAAAACTATAAAGTCTACTGTGCGTACTCATGGATACTGCATCTGTCGCACGATATTTACTAGACTGTTAAGCTCGTTTCCCGGACATAAGCATAAGTCCAAGTTTCATCGTCAGTAATCGTACACTTTCGATCATTATCACTCACGGAAAGCATTCCTTTTGACACTTCAATGCGACGTTGTTTTTCAAACGAATTCAAATCTTTTGGAAGAGAAAGGGAAGACACCTGCGACAAGCACATATCATCCTTCAAAACTGTTCGTATTGATTCTTTTGATATATCAACAACAACTGCAAGGTCTCTGTTTGAGTCAACGGACGGATGAGAAATACAAGCTCTTTGATTTTGTTGATGTTTTCATCGGAAGCTAAGGTTGATGATCTTCCCGAACGAGATTCGTCTTTGTCCATCTTATAGTCTTCATTAAATGATTTTTACCACCTAAAAACTTGTGATCTTGATAACCACTTATCATCGTAACACTTTTGTAACATTGAAGTCTCTGTTCAACAGATATTTCCATTCTAAAAATCGTTGACAACAAGACAAACAAAAAAAACTCCAACAGAGCACGTGTCTTGAAATTGGTTTCAGCTGTTCATAACAGTCGTACCAATCTACCAAAAAAATATGCACATCGATATTATATCGAGGACATTTTAAAAAAGTACAGCCTCATCACGTTTTGTCAAGTAGTAGTATTTCTGATTGACTTACTGATGCAAACAAAATTGTTTGTGTCGCCTACACAATATTTTCTTTATTTTTACTTTCTTTTATATTTTATACATTTTCCTCACTATATATATTTTCTCCTTTTTCCAAATTTTTGCGGCTTCTATTTTCCAATTTTCAAAACATTTTCATCCAATTTATAATTTCTACTCGAATCTATAGCCACGAATGGTTTGTAATGCATTCTACGAAGTACATATATTCTTGATCAACGTAAAGAGCGAGAAGACTACAGACATATTTGCCTGTTTCCAGTCTGTGCATTGAATTCGCGATTACGAACTTAAAACTTTTTATACAAAGAAATACGTGGCTTCAATTGATCGCTTATTCCTTGCGTTAATTCATGTTTCGAAGTCATATGCGTGTCCACAATTAGCATAAAAAAAATAGTAATAATTTTTCCCCTTTTCTCCCTTAAGCTAAAATTCGCTTGCACTAATCACGGAAGCCGCGTATACATTAAATAAAGTGCAGTTTTGTAAATATGGTTTTTCTTTTTGCATTTAGCTATGCAATGGTGGCAAGTTGTATGGAAGTGTGACTTGATATATGCACGAGATGTATCGTTCGATATGCAATCGATAGAAAGTGTGAGTGAAACTTCCCTTTATCTTGCACATACAAGATGGTGATGGATATTTCATGTATTATTATGTATTAGGCATAAGTATATACAAAGAGTAGACGAAACGCTTCTTTCCTTTGTCATATTGTGTCTTCTACTGCAACAACTTTCCATTTTTTTTCCAATTTTTTTTCTTCTAGTCCTTTGGAGCGAGCAATTGTATCCGGTAATCCTCCATTCCCTCATAATAACCTTGTGTGGTACATAAATGTAATGTTCCTTTGCTTCAATAAATTCCAAATTTGTACTACTAGGAAAAGATGGATAAAAAGTGAACAGAGATTGTCTTTATGTTATTTCGCATTGAAGAATTCGGTGAAATGTCAATGATATTTTTATGTGTTCTGATAACCATTTTCCTTATACTGCTGTATAATGTTGACTTTTAATATTATACATTGATTTTAAATAATAAGTTTCCACATCTTCTGAACCTCTAGATCGGACGATTTTGTCTCATGGGTTCAGATGTACGTTATGCAGATAAACACTTTTGTAATTAATTACAAGAAGATCTCATCTTGCAATGAAAGTGCGATTAGGAATTTAAAGGGAGCATACTCATAAATCATTAGGACTTCTTATTTTCTTAAAAGTGGACTTACACAACTTTCGTCATTAACGGCTTATATAATAGACATACTGTAACTATTCCTCTATGAACTTACAATTGCATTCAACTCATTAAATTTCACTTATATTATTTTCTATATGGTTTTTATTCCTCAGTATAAGTGTTTAATGTTCTCTGAGCAAAATATTCCACAAAAAAAAAACAAGAATTGGCATGCAGAAAAAATGAAAATATATATTAGTAAAAAAAATTCAAGGGGTATATGGTTTAACATTAGTTTTTTAAACTTATATGTCAAATCATTATTCATGTTTCAATTTCCCCCGTGAAATATAAAAGAAAAAAGTTGTTGTCATATAAGGACTTAACTTTTGTAAGAAGGCTTTAAAAAAACTCTCCCAACCCATACGAATTATCTACACTCAGACTAACAGGAGAAGAGAGAAATAGATGGACAGGCGTACTCGAACCAATTTAAAAAGTAATTTTGAATCAAATCCTTCTGGATGTTGAAAAACTCCGCGCAAACTGAGCATAACCTTGCCACAAATAGAGTATATAGAGTATAAAGATTTATTTCATTCCATGATGGCAATATTCGCATATAATACTAAATATATAATATAATAATAAATTATTTATCATATATATGTAATGAGATGAAAGCATGCACAGCATTATGAATCTACATACTACATACTCAAGAAAATGCTTATTTGAAAAGTTTTCTTTAAGAAATTATCGCCAAACTGTAATTTTTATAAAAATATAAAGTAAATATTCCTTAAAGAAAATTATTTAAAAAGGAATTCATGAAGAAAGTCTGGTTTATTCAAAAAAGTTTATGAAATTTATGAATTCCTGTAGAAGATTTCATTTATAGACTAAGTGATGCACACTGTTTGCGTTTGTATAGTACAGTAAAGAGTTTATGAAAATGACTATATAAATATACAGTACACAAACACACACCCAGAGAGAGATTGTATGTATATGAATACAACACAGAGTGGGTAAAATAACATAAACATATATTCATAAAAATGTTCATGCATTCAATGCATTTGTGCAATTATTAATAAACACATTAACTAAATATATATAAATATATATGTATGTATATATACATTGCATTTGGAACATTGAAAATATTTGTTTTAATTATAGGAAATTAAGAAATTCGAAGCAGGGCTTCATAGCCCTTTAATAAACAGCTGATTTGAACAACAGTTAGGTTTTCAATACTGCGTGCTGATCTCAGCTCTCTTCTGGACGGCGAACCTTGGATGCCATTTGGTTGTGAATTACGTATGACTTTCGTCAATCAAAATTTACTTCGAAGAAAAGGAAAAGAAGCGGCAAATTTGACGTGTGTTTGTTTACAAACAAGCAAAATATTTTGAAGCGGATTTTTTCCTTATATCTTTTATTTTTCTTATTGTCTATATATTTTCCAAATAAATTCACAAGGTATGGATTTAAAGGCTGCCAGATAACTTAGAGCAAATGCTCGCCTGTATTGAAAACTATACCGGACTTGAGATTTAAGCTCGCAACCATTGAGGTGTTAGTAGCAATCCTTTACCTACTCGGCTACTCATGCGGCTGATATATATCTTTTATTTCAACACAATTCAATTTGAAAGTGCAGAAGATATGCCGGTTGTTATTTCCTCACTTATTCGCCTCAATTGCGAGGCGTGTAGCGAAATATCGACCACGTCGTCAAAATTAGTTTGCCTTGATCCAGGAAATCAAAAGTTTAATGCCGTAATTTTCATTACGAATAAAATATTTCTATGTGTACACGCAAAAACACATATGTATGCAGATTAACTCACCACCATTCCGTTCGGGCTACGCTTGCCTATTCGGATTATGAACCTTTCTTCATTTTGGGCGGGATACCGTCTAGGCATCTAATCACTTCAAACACACATAAAAAGCATGAAAAGCATGAAAAGCACAACGAGAAGTTACTAGCATCAATTTTTCCTAATATGTATTCAAAAGTCGGTTTGTGCTTCTGCAAAAATCTACATGTACCGATATATACACATTTTTGTACAAATAGAAAATCCTTTACTCGCACATTCTCGAGTAACGTAGAAGGATTTAGAACGTCCCATAGAGCCCTTCTAAGTCGCACAAGATTCCTTTCCGCCAATCCCGATGTTCCTCTACCGCCACATAACGTAATATGAGCAAAGGAACTATTACGCCTGATGTATATATTTTCTTCAACGTTACTGGATTATTTAATAACAATATTTAAAAACATTTTACTTACCTTTCTGCTGTTTAGTAGAATGGATTAGCCGTAGTGGTTATAGGACCAATATATCTAGTAGAGTGATAAGTTTTTACTATTTGTTGATCGTTCGCTCCTTGTCAATTATAGCGATATGTATGATGACGTATGGAAGGATTGATGATTCAGAATTGATTACAGGCTTGGGTGCATTAAGAGTATTAATTAGATAATTGGAGTAAAAAGAAAAGTAAATAATTGATTTGCTTACCTTTCACAAACTTAAAATTTTTTATTTTGGTTCAGCTATCTGTTTGGAATTTATTTTGTTTTGAATTAGCTGTTTGCTCTTATAAATGCAGCTCTAAGCAACTAATATTAATTCTGAAAAACCAATATTACTACAAAGCGTAAACTATATAAAACTAAAAACTTTTCACAATCGCTCAAATATTTGACAAAGAACGTACATCTCAAGAAATTGAAAAAATAATTAAAAAGACCAAGATCAAGTCTATCGCACCAAATAAATTATGGCGTGTAGTGCTAATCGTATTGGTTCACTTTAGTGTTCAATTAATTTTATACGAAATGTTAATGTTTCGAATAAAATGAAATGATAGTGTACTATGCTATTCCGCAGTGTATCGTTTAGAGTTTTTATATTTATATAAAATAGTTTATAACTTTTACAATTAAATATTTAAGTTAAAAAAGGAAGTCACATGAGAACAAAACGAGAACTCAAAAACTGGTTTAACTGATTTGTAAAAGATATTACAGACCTACAATCGACGATCGTCCCTGAAAGCAAGAAAAACATTAAAACCGTCCTTCTGCGTGTGTGCAACCAATTTTTTAGCTAGAATATTTCATTTATTTGCGTAATAAACATTAAAAAAAAAACCATAAAATAAAATAAAATTGTTAAATAAGAAAAAAATAATGAGAAATATTAAAAATGAAAAATAAATCCAAAAAACACGAGAACAAGAAATCTTGAAAACCATTTTTCAGATGTATATATCGCTTATTCAAAATGGGGCAAATGGATAATATCACAACTTTTCTGCGCTAAAGATTGACGTGCTGGCTTGACCAACTTATTTTCCAGATCTGCCCTTCGACGACTATTGTCTGCTTGATGCTCTCGAGAAGAAGATCTAGACTAAATGATGAAGTGATAGCATAAACCGAATAGTATCTTGTACCGAAACATTTCGAAGAAATAAAAACGCTTGAATCCTTCTCACACTTTTTTCTGTAAACCTACACTTTTTTAAAATTACTAAACTAAAGATTGTATCAAGAAATAGGAAATGAGACTGCGCAACGTAAATTCATTTTCGCTTTGTTCTTCCTGCATGCTATAACAAACTTATTTTTTGTAGGACAGACTTTGCAAGTGAAACTCTCTCAGTCGAATAATTTTGCTCTTAGTTCCTATTTCAAATTCAGCCAAATTAGAAAATAAATGATAAAAAAAAAACCGCTTTGATTGAAATTCTGCTGATTTACTTATCGTACAAGACGCAAAGTGTAGAAAAAAAATTTTTTTATAAGTAGTGAACTGCGTTCTACAGAGTTTTTGAAAAAATGTACTACAAAAATTAAGGGAAAGCAAACATTTTATTTCTATTCGTAGGGTCGTTCGATATCAAAATTTCGTGAAATCATTGCATCGTCCAACTTAAAAATCGATGGTTTGATATATTGTGTTGCACGTCTCTGTCTTTTTAAAATCATATGTTGTTAAGATAAAAATCCTTCAACTCGTACAAACTTCTTTAATATCGGTCTATAGCGCTTTCTAATATATAAGGGCCGATTATATCACCCAATACATTGAATTTAACAGAAAGAAAGTAGTAAAATAAAATATCTCCCTTGCTTTATTGGAGATTTCTTAGGACTTTTTTTACAACGTTAATACAATAAATAGCATTGTATTATAATAGTATTGTTTTAATACAATATTTTACATCGCAGAATAAACGAACCGACTTTTTGTACAAATTTTTAGAAACGTTAATATAGAAAAAGGAAATATACTCTAGTGCAAATATTTTATTTTTATACAATTAGTTTAAAGAATCCTAAATAACATGTCGTCGGGAACAACCCAAAAATACAGAAACTTTGTTGCCGAACCCATGGGAGATAAGCCAGTCACGGATTTGGCGGGAATCGGAGATGTCTTAGGGGGGCGTTTGAGTGAAGCAGGGTTTGATAAGGTACTTATAAGAACTATTTAAATGATACGAACATGTTTGAATGATAACGTTATCTGAATATTTGTTGTTAACGTTTTTTCGGAAGTTTTCATTTTACGCGTATAAAACTTTTTTGCTTGAATTCTAATTACTTTTTCTTCTAGGCGTATACTGTGTTGGGCCAGTATTTGGTTCTAAAAAAGGACGCGGAATTGTTTAAAGAATGGATGAAGGACACATGTAATGCCAGCGCCAAACAGGCTAACGATTGTTACAATTGTCTAAATGATTGGTGCGAAGAGTTTTTGTAATAGGGAATGTGTGTCTGATATAAACTTTTCTGCTAATTCCAACATAATAGTTTTAATACATTCAATACTATCGATTTAATACGACTTTGTCTTGCGACGTTTACGTTAATAAAACTGCATTTTTAAAAACAAAAGCATCCGTAATAATGTTATCTCTACTAGGTTTCAACCTTTGTATAACGACTTATGTTAACTTTGGTATTAAACATACTAATTCAATCTGTGATACGATTATAAGGCAACAGCATTGAAATATATCATACACTATCCTAAATTTTTACTCTTGGATTGTATCACTTTGGTTCAAGCAGACGGAGCTACTAGAGATTAATAACTAGAATTAATAAGTAAAATTGCCAGTTATGATATTCTATGGTCTATGTAAGATATATGACTTTGGGCTTTGAATTTTCGTGATTTGAAGAAACAAACACGAACGCATAAGAAGTATAACCATCCATATACACATTCGTCTTTCTTGATCGCTACGATAAAGTTTTCCGTAATATTAAAATAAAATTGGAAGGTCAAAACAATACGATCGGAATTAGTAAGAAAATTTTTTATAAGCAAACTCGACAAATAAGTATAATGTTTTTTAGTAACATAGTTTGTGGGAAATACTTATGTAAAAGTACCAACGTGTAAATGGATTTTAGACCAATGTGTGTTTGGGACGTTTGTCGCACTCGGTCCTTGGTAAAGTTTTCAAAACATCAGGAAATAGAAGAATCCTGTTACTCTTTGATCATAGTAACAAAAGCAGATTTTATCATAATTTTCGCTTCAGAAAAAGTAGATTAACGTTACAAAACCTCGATAAAATCTAGAATGATTTGTAATTTTCAAAGTAATTACAGACAAGTGGACTGAGCGAATTTTTTAAAGATGTTTTCTTCTATTTTCGCATTAATAAAATTGAAAATGTCAAAGAGAAAAATTTTAAGGAAAATCTAAGGGTGATAAGAAACTTAGTCAAGCTTGTCGATGTTTATAAAAAAAAAAAGCTGGTTCGCTTTTAGGTTTGGTCTTCTTCGTGAGGTCTTCGACCCGTTTTGATAGTTTTTGTTTTATTTAGTATTCTTTTTTATTTTTCTGCTCGCGACTTCCCTTTAGCAGGACCAACAGAAGTTTTTCATCATATTTGTGTATGTGTGTGCAATTATCTTCACATGCGAACGGACATACGTATTGCAAAATAACACTAATTAATATTTAGCAACTTAAAAAGCAATAATAAAATTTCAAAACGCCAGTAAAAAGAGAACGAAAGAATATGTTTTATAAGAAAAAAAAAAGAAAAAGAGGGATCAATTAATAAAATTTAAGTGTCAAATTTATTGGAAAAAATAAGAGTTTTGAAAATTTTATTTTTAGTAAGAGCAAAATTCAATTATAATTATTTACAATTCGCCAGCATATAATAAAAGAAAAAGCTATGCAAACGTTTGGTTGAGACCTACCATAAATCGGGAATAAAGAAAGCCATCTAAAAGAAAAAAATTTATTTAGCAAAAAGAAAACATCGATGAGTACTAATTCAGAAGCTACGACTGGTATCAATAATAAACCTGTGGACGCGGGTGGTGGTACGGATGTAGTCGGTAAAAGTCTTGGTGGCGGCACTACAAATCTTGGTGAAACAGTAGTAACAATAGCAACTTAGGTGGCAGCAGTAGCCCAAACATGAATTTAAAAAGCGGAAGTAATAATCCCGTAAATCGTTGTCGGTTTGGGCGGAGTAGGTAACAATGTCACGAATTTGAACAGTGACGACGGCAATGGCGGTTCCGCCGTTACCAAAAATCAAGAGGCTACACTACAATACACCATACCCGGCATACTGCATTTCATACAACACGAGTGATCACGCTTTGAATTGGAACGTTCACAGTGGGATGTTGACCCTGCCGAATTGCAAGTAAGTTCTCGGTAATACAAAAGCAATCATTTCCATAAAAAATTTGAATGGATTTCAGAGGTGTTGAAGGCCTATATGTTAAACACAACTAACAAAGACGGAACCATCTTTGTATTTATAATATGGCCCCAATACAGCATTAGTGATAACACAAACAGTTAATCATCGAACATTGACAGCAATTAACAGCAACAAGTAGAATCAAGCATCAACACCAACTATACCAGCAACATAGGTGCACAATTTCGTTAACAGTTCGGCAACGGAACAAACGCAATAGTGATAGAGTTAACAGTCGCAGCAATAGTAATCACATTTTCATCAATATGTATTTACTTGGTTCATATAACTTTCTAAACCAATGTGATTCTATATTTAATTTATATAAAGATATATATTTCATTTATAGTTTGTTTATAGATGTATATTTTATTTGTAATTTATTTATGGATATATTTATAAAGATATTTATATTTGATAGGCATTCATTTATTTTGTTATATATATGTTATTACTACTTTTATTTGGTGGAACAGAATTTGCTTGCCGACAATCGATTGTCTCCGTGATTGTGTGTATCCAAACATACCTCGGTTTGATTCATTGCATTGTTCTATGTAATGCTTCTTGGTGTATTCTTCACCGAAGGTAATTCCTTATTTTATTTTATTTATTTCTTTATTTTTTTTTTGAGATTAAATTTGTACCACGGAATTTCGGTTTTAGTGTATTTCGCTTACAATTTTTGGAAGATCTACTTATAATTAAACTCTTTACGGGAACTTAGCACATTTAAAACGTTTTGTCGACTCAAATATCACGACTTAAATATCTTGGCTCAACTCTCTCTCTGCTTTTCGCTTCACGATGAAAATCATATAATAATAGAACTTTAATTTAAAAAAATTAACTGTACCAAATTTGCAGAAAAGTCTAAGTTTTAATGCGTATGATGACGTTTAACTTATAATACCAAATTAGAGAAAAAAAAATTAGGCAAAAATAAAAGCTGTGTTAGAAATTAACTGTAGGGTATTTAATAGCTGAGCTAGCCCGAATATAATGTTTTCACTTGTTTTATATTAAACCCGTTGACTTATCAAATGTCCCTCGAGAGTTCTGTAATCTTTTCGGCAAACGCCAGCTATATGCGCACGTAAATCATCGTGAACCTGTATTTCGTTCTTTTATTTTAAGAATTTTGTTGCCTAGAAGATCTGTAGTTTTCATACCGACTAGTTTATCAAATATGTGATTTACGTAAGAGTTTATTAGGCCAAAAATTCACAAGCGAAAGAGTGTTGCACGAAACCGAGAAGGTTATGGATTTCGATGAACCACAATCATTCGCATATGAATCATTTCCATCGAATAGAAAAACAAACGAAAAAATATTATTTTGAAGTAGGAATGCAGAAAATAAGTGGCAGAATATACAAATAAGAGAAATAAAGAGAAACCTGAAGAAAGTTACACGCCAGCGGAGCGAGGTGTATGATAGACATACGTGAACCCGACAACATGAAGGCAACGGAAATTTACATTGTCGTCAACATATATTTCAGCATAATTGGCGTTCGGTAAATCTTTAAAACAATAACAAAAAAAAGTGGAAAGTATACAATTTACATGAGAGGATTTTTTGGTAAAGACTGCAAGATCATAATCATGCCAATTAAATTTTGATGAGTCGACTATCAATACCACGTAAAATTATTTCCCATCGTATGGAAGTTTTACGCGTTTCGAATACTTAAAATACGAAAACTCACCGAACACGTCGCCTTGCATTCTAATGTTTCCAGCCAGGAGTTTCACCGGCTAATTCATTGTAATCCGAAGTTATATTCTTATGTGTTCGGGGAAGAAATCTTCAATGGAACTATACTGGAAAGATGACATAGGTTTTGCGAAAGAAACTGGATTGGATGCCAAAGCTCTCAGGTCCCAACCCAAACGCAAAGAACCAACCTGTGTTTTGTAAATGTTTGCTGTAATCACGAAGAAAATAAAAGTATTCTAATAACTGCTTGCCTGCGTTCATTTACACCGTTTAAATGAAATTCGAAATCTATAACATTAGTTGAGAAGTTCTATTTATTACCATTACAGAAACTGATGTGAATCTTTTTAAGGAAATATTTAAGTAAATTGAGAGCTTAATTGAAGCATAGTGGATTGTGCATGTGTGTACTGTTTTCTTGCTCCATGATACATGACGACAAATTGAAACGTTAAAGAAAGTAGAAAACATTGTCAGAACATAAGCTCAAAACAATAATTTGAAGTTGGATACGTAGTGGAATCCTGCTATAAAAAAGCTTTGCATATAATATTCTTGCCCATCGTAAGATGCAGAGTCGTCAATTATTTTAAAAATGTGTACCGTTCACTTCGAACGAACCTGATTAATCGAGAAGGTAAGAACCGCGAATAGGAAATTAGTGTTCGCGGGTTCAAATCTCAAGTGCAGTAGAGTTTTCCTTGGCGTTAGCTATAGTGACTATTCAGTCGGTAAAGGCGTAACATTTATCGGTTGAACACACATCCAATAAGCTGCGACCACTATTTAGCTATTTCTCTCTCTCTCCTCCCTCCTTTCTGATAGTCACCGTGTTACACGAACAAGGAATATCCGCTGAAGGGAAAAGGAAAAAAATCGAATTACGGAATATACAAAGAAAGTATATTTACTTCTGCATGGATCTACAAGTTCACACCTGTAGTATCTTCAAAAACAATCATATAAATGCGTTAATAAGGAATTGTGAGCCGATGTCAAATGATGCCGAAAAATAATTTGTTCCAACCCACATAAGCACATTACCGTGGGAATGGATGATGCAAATCTACCATCTTAATAGATTCGCTAAATCTTGGCTTTAGATTCTTAATTAGCTAGCGTTCTCTCTACACAAAATTTATTTTTCCGTCGAATGTTTGGTGTATGAACAGAATATGTGGTGTCACTACCACAAGGAATAGTAATGGCGCTGAAAACGTAATATTGCTCATGAAAAGTGACATAAACGTAAGTCCCTAACACAACGAAAAGCCTTAGTGTAAAGATAGTTAGTAAAATCCACTGAAGATGATGAGCCTGTCAACTGGAAGATCCTTAACGAAGTGTTGATGCATCTGAATTAAGCCGGAAGATGTTTGCTTTTGAAAATTGGGATTTTCTATACCCGTTTTTTTGTAAGGACGAGAGATCGCAGCTTTTTCTATAGCGCGCACAAAAACCTTAGCTGTCGAAGACGATTACATTGCTTTGCAAGCGGTGTGTACGAAAGCGATGCAAATTGCGTCTTCAAGAAAGGCAAATTTGCAGTTCGCAAGGATTGTATTTCTGGTAAAAACAATCTATCGCGATTCTACTAGTGGTTGCTATCATATCGGTATGTTCTGCTTGATTTCTGCGGACTTAAAAAGCACGCTTATTATACAGATTTCACTTAATAATAATTTTTGTTGCTATAACAAAAAAAGACAGCTGCAGGCGGATTGTTTAAAAACTGCAATCAAACTTGAACACATTCTTCTTCTTCTTCTTCTGTTATTCAGCAAATTAATAACTGGCGATTCGCTGGGTTTTGTAAAAAAGGACCAATGTGAACACAAAGTTCCTTGTTTGGGCCTTCATAAAATTAGCATTTATTTTATTATTTCTTTGTATTTTGTAATTAAACTATAACTGATTATTGTCTTGCTAGTTTTGCGTGTATACGCGCGCCACGTTTTTCTTTTACATTTTTTATCAATTTTGCATACTACTCGCCCGCCACGCAGGATAGAACAGTATAGAGTAGGTTGCGTAGCGTAAGAAGTAATGTAGTTCATATGTATAAAGTGACATATGATTGAACTAAAATATGCGAAAGTAAAAAGAGTGTGAAAGAGAGCAGATACATCATTTAGCTGTGAAAAGAATCTGATCAGAAGATTTCAAAACCCCACATATACATAAAGGACTATTCACTGTGTTAATTTTGAATAGGTGATCATTACATTTCGCGTGATTAAATATCAGCTTGTTAATAGGGCGACTGAAGTCTCATCTGAGCCCGCCATTGATAAACCAACGAGTTTTATTTGGGCAAAAAAGAGTATAGGTGACGACCACAAGGTGAGTTATGCCATCCCTGTTGTGCTTCTTGTCGACTGCCCTCAAGCCAGCAGAAATCAAAGCACGATCATTAAAAAGTGATGTATCATCAAAAAGTGAAAGATGTAATATTGTCGGCGTTAATGTTGCTATGAACGCCCATGTGACTGGGCACCTAGAGAAAATGAAAGCAAAAAGCATCAGATTTGAGGCTGCATAGTAAAAGTCTGATTTGTAATACGTAAGGGTGCGTTTTACCTGGGGGAAACGATTGCAAGGCGGATAAGACAGATTTACTGTCCGACACTATAAGGAATTTCTTTTACAGTTGAGTACTTACTAACATTGTTTCGTAATTTTGTCAATGTAAGCAGCAGGAGAAAGTTTCGACTGTGGAAGAAGGCCTAAAAAATTGGACGTTTTAGCAAACGGAATAGTAGAACGAAATATGAGAAGTAGTAGTAAACAACGTTCTACAGCGTGTTTGAAAAAATGTACTACAAAAATTAAGGGAAAGAAAACATTTTATTTCTATTCGTAGGGTCGTTCGATATCAAAATTTCGTGAAATCATTGCATCGTCCAACTTAAAAATCGATGGTTTGATATATTGTGTTGAACGTCTCTGTCTTTTTAAAATCATATGTTGTTAAGATAAAAATCCTTCAACTCGTAGAAACTTCTTTAATATCGGTCTATAGCGCTTTCTAATATATAAGGGCCGATTATATCACCCAATATATTGAATTTAACAGAAAGAAAGTAGTAAAATAAAATATCTCCCTTGCTTTATTGGAGATTTCTTAGGACTTTTTTTACAACGTTAATACAATAAATAGCATTGTATTATAATAGTATTGTTTTAATACAATATTTTACATCGCAGAAGAAACGAGCATTGTGCGTCATCCTTTATTTCGCGACTTTTTGTACAAATTTTTAGAAACGTTAATATAGAAAAAGGAAATATAATCTAGTGCAAATATTTTATTTTTATACAATTAGTTTAAAGAATCCTAAATAACATGTCGTCGGGAACAACCCAAAAATACAGAAACTTTGTTGCCGAACCCATGGGAGATAAGCCAGTCACGGATTTGGCGGGAATCGGAGATGTCTTAGGGGGGCGTTTGAGTGAAGCAGGGTTTGATAAGGTACTTATAAGAACTATTTAAATGATACGAACATGTTTGAATGATAACGTTATCTGAATATGTTGTTAACGTTTTTTCGGAAGTTTTCATTTTACGCGTATAAAACTTTTTTGCTTGAATTCTAATTACTTTTTCTTCTAGGCGTATACTGTGTTGGGCCAGTATTTGGTTCTAAAAAAGGACGCGGAATTGTTTAAAGAATGGATGAAGGACACATGTAATGCCAGCGCCAAACAGGCTAACGATTGTTACAATTGTCTAAATGATTGGTGCGAAGAGTTTTTGTAATAAGGAATGTGTGTCTGTTATAAACTTTTTTGCTAATTCCAACATAATAGTTTTAATACATTCGATACTATCGATTTAATACGACTTTGTCTTGCGACGTTTACGTTAATAAAACTGCATTTTTAAAAACAAAAGCATCCGTAATAATGTTATCTCTACTAGGTTTCAACCTTTGTATAACGACTTATGTTAACTTTGGTATTAAACATACTAATTCAATCTGTGATACGATCATAAGGCAACAGCATTGAAATATATCATACACTATCCTAAATTTTTACTCTTGGATTGTATCACTTTGGTTCAAGCAGACGGAGCTACTAGAGATTAATAACTAGAATTAATAGGTAAAATTGCCAGTTATGATATTCTATGGTCTATGTAAGATATATGACTTTGGGCTTTGAATTTCGTGATTTGAAGAAACAAACACGAACGCATAAGAAGTATAACCATCCATATACACATTCGTCTTTCTTGATCGCTACGATAAAGTTTTCCGTAATATTAAAATAAAATTGGAAGGTCAAAACAATACGATCGGAATTAGTAAGAAAATTTTTTATAAGCAAACTCGACAAATAAGTATAATGTTTTTTAGTAACATAGTTTGTGGGAAATACTTATGTAAAAGTACCAACGTGTAAATGGATTTTAGACCAATGTGTGTTTGGGACGTTTGTCGCACTCGGTCCTTGGTAAAGTTTTCAAAACATCAGGAAATAGAAGAATCCTGTTACTCTTTGATCATAGTAACAAAAGCAGATTTTATCATAATTTTCGCTTCAGAAAAAGTAGATTAACGTTACAAAACCTCGATAAAATCTAGAATGATTTGTAATTTTCAAAGTAATTACAGACAAGTGGACTGAGCGAATTTTTTAAAGATGTTTTCTTCTATTTTCGCATTAATAAAATTGAAAATGTCAAAGAGAAAAATTTTAAGGAAAATCTAAGGGTGATAAGAAACTTAGTCAAGCTTGTCGATGTTTATAAAAAAAAAAAGCTGGTTCGCTTTTAGGTTTGGTCTTCTTCGTGAGGTCTTCGACCCGTTTTGATAGTTTTTGTTTTATTTAGTATCTTTTTATTTTCTGCTCGCGACTTCCCTTTAGCAGGACCAACAGAAGTTTTTCATCATATTTGTGTATGTGTGTGCAATTATCTTCACATGCGAACGGACATACGTATTGCAAAATAACACTAATTAATATTTAGCAACTTAAAAAGCAATAATAAAATTTCAAAACGCCAGTAAAAAGAGAACGAAAGAATATGTTTTATAAGAAAAAAAAAGAAAAAGAGGGATCAATTAATAAAATTTAAGTGTCAAATTTATTGGAAAAAAATAAGAGTTTTGAAAATTTTATTTTTAGTAAGAGCAAAATTCAATTATAATTATTTACAATTCGTCAAATTGTGGCCAAACCATATGTCTCAGATTGAATTTACAGAGCCAAAGACAATGAACAGTCAAATGGAGAATCTTGGAATATAGAGTCGGAGAGTGTAATGATGTACTTTGAGTGAGATAAATTCTGCGATGGGAGGTAGCATTGTTACTTTTTTTATCTTTTTATGTTATTATTTTTTTTCAAATTTTACATTTGGCAATATTCAAAAAAATCGTGTAACAACACAAAAAGCGTCTTGAGCACGGCGTTTGGTATTTATCATAAAATTATCCATACTGATTTTCTTGTGGAGTATTTGCAGCAACAAATCACAAAGTATAAAATCTTCGCGCAAAGATTTCAAAAGGCAGCAGGAATCACAGCAAAAGTCATAATCCTTAATCAGATTCCAAAACAAATCTTAAAGCCAATGAAAAATAAATTGTAATTACATTTCTTTTTAAAATTTAATTTTTAAGATTTATATATATATATATATATATATATATATATATATATATATTTATATATATTTATGTATATATATATATATATTTATATATATATGTATATATATATATTTATTTATTTATATATTTATTTATATATATATATATATATACTTTTTTTTTTTTTACAAAATTCTCCTATACTCTCTTCATATACATGTCAAGGGCCTACAAATTTGCAAGTGATAATAAGCTATTTGTATCAGAAATAAATATTTTTACTTTGCAACGTCCGCGTATATACCTGCACAGGGGTATACGCGGACGTCGTGCGGCTTTGTCCCTGCTCTTCACAAAAAGAGTAGCGTTATTCGTAATAACGGAATTCCATTAGTTCAAATTTCTTTTCATAATTCTCCACTCACATAGTAGCACTATTGGGAGAGAGAGAGAATTATGAACAGAAAACAAAGACCGAAGTGCGTCTGTATCGCATAAAGGTAGATTTTGACAATAAAAATAGCTTCAAGATGAGAAAGGAGATCAACGAGAGTAGTCAAAGTGTTCAGAGAGTTGCTTAACGTAAAATTGACAAGACAATTATCAAAAATTAAAGTAAATTTTAATATATTAACTTTACTTGTAAACAAAGTTGTATAACTTAGTTGAATGAATGCGCTGCGAATAAAACGATTTTACATATATTTTTTTTGAAATTTGGAACATCAGAATGAAAGAGTGAAAGAAAAGTTTGTGAAAAGTTCACATTAAAACTCAACCCCAAGTGAAAACACATTATTTGAAATTAAAATTTAAACCTAAATAAAAACGTATTATTAAAACTGGAAATTAACACTCAAATTCAACTAAACAAATGTCTTACCATAAATAGTAATTAAAACTTAGTCCTACTAAGAATGTATTATTAAAAATTTCTTATGTTGAAAGTTAAATCTAATAAAAGCACATTATCACTAAAATCAGTGAGTTTGTAAAAACTGGGATGTATACAAAAGAAGAACAGCCTGCAAATATTGATGTCAATAAAGTGGCTTAACCGAAAGAAAACATATGAAAGAGTTTATAAAATAGAAGGAACCACAAGATTGCGTCAATTTGCAACGGAAATCAATACGAGACGCCGAGGAACGAGGACGAGACGATACGAGGAAAAGAAATGAGGTAGAGGGCCACAGCAAGTAAGAAATAAATCACATTAATTTTAAAAAGTAGCAATAGACAAAAAAAAAAAGAAAATGACAAACAAGATGAACTAAATATATAATAGGTTTCGCGACAATGAAGTATAAGTGTGTGTGCATAGAAATGTAACCATAGACAATGATTTAACGGAGCAACAGATGCATAGGTACAGACTAACGGACAAAAGTACAATATTAACGGACTATAAGACTATTAGACAAGACACCCTTTTGTTTATTATCATTTTTATATATATAAATTTTCTCTTATTTTTTGTGAGTGTAACTGCGTTAACAAGGCGGTACAAATAAAACCCAAGCTCTACACACCATTACAACGTAGCTTATATGGCCCATTAGATCTTCAATTTCGTATGTATTTGAGTACTTCACTTGCCAACTTTTATCTACAAGTATCGCAAAAAAAAAGGCAATAAGCTATCTTCTTCGCTCTCTCTATTATTATAACAGTGATGGGGAGGAAAACTGAAAAAAACAGAGAGAGAGAACACCACTATTTTTTCTTACCAATCGAATGCATGTAAAATTATTGTTAATATTTATTGTATACATGATCATCATCGCGAAAGCGTCAGAATTTTATTATTTGCTGTGGAACAACAGAGCGTTTGACCGTTCCCTAATTAGCGTCTATATGCATGAGAAAGGTCAAGATCATCGAGTTTAAGCCTTGTGTACACTGATACTTCACATTATTTTATCACTTCCGCCAATAGATGTCGCTGATCAAATTGCATGTAAGCACCTATTGTTATATATCTGTGATATATCTTTGAGTTAATTTCAAACGAAAAACGTTTTATAGTCATATCGAGGTTATGTCAATAAAATTTTTCCAACCACCTCCGTCAGACACTTTCACTTATGGGGTATACTCTTGGTGCATGAATCGTATCTTTTCATTATTTTCTAACTTAAAAGAAAAATCAAAATTCAAATTAAATACAATATCGCACATTTCGTGTTATAAATAGAATTAGGTTAAGATAAATACTCTGAGGTGGTTATCAGTAACCAGTGATATGAGAAAATAGTGTCTTTTCTTGTCATAGTTTTCTGAACTTGTTATCAGATTTGGTTTTGAAGGAAAACCGCCTTTGGTTTTGAAGGATAATTGCCTTTTGACTTGTGACGTCCCTGTGATGTTGCTCAGAATAAAGCTATTAACAAGGAACGGTAAAAGAAAAAATTATAAAAATTAAACTTTCTTTTTAAAAATAAATATTTCTATAACCTTCTGTACACCGTTTCATTACTTACTCTACCATAATATTTCATTATTCAGATACTTTTCGAACTTCAATTGTCTTTCTTTTTCTTAATATTTACAAAACTATAATTTTTCCTCTTTTTTTTTGCTAACAGAAAAATCTTCAAAATTGTTAGTTCCTTATTTTAATTTCAAAATTTTATTATTTATAAAACCCATGTGAAACACTTAAGATTTTGGCGAAAAACGTTCCTTTTTCAAGGTTTCTTAGGGCTCAGAAAAGTGTTGGTAAATTGTTGCTATTGTACATTAAATAAAATAGACTCAGTAATAGCATCGTACGGCGGCTATATGTGCGTTAATGAGCATTTGCAGTGCTTACATTGTATTTGGAAAAATAACGGTCATTGCCGTATATGCTATAATATTATAAGTTTTGTGGAGATGGCCATGGACGCGCCCAATCAACGTATGGCTAAAATTCAAGCACGAATCCGCGAGGTGCATCCAACGCCCTCTAATGTTTCATCGTCTTCTACGACCAGCGAACATTTTATATCGAAAACTATTTTTAGTAATATAAACTCAGAAACTCTTCTATCGCAAGAGCAGGAGCGTCTACGATTCCACGCTACAGAAAAATCGAAAGCTATTAACGATGACGTTCATAATGGAGGGCTCGTCGATAATAAACTGATGAATATTCCTTTAAATGATAAACCAGACAAGTCGACAGGTATAACATGCAAAACTCATAGTAAAAATGGTCAACCTTCGCTTCTTGATAATGTGATAAAGGAAAGTAATGTGGAAGCACAAGCCTCAAGGGAACATAACATAGACGCATCCCATCATCGTCCCCGCAACAATACTCAGTATCGTCGTAATCGTTATCGTCGTCATACAATAAGCGAATATACACCAAGACAGGATTATAAGCTTTTATTTGCAAATGTAAGTAATATTGCCTTCGGGCTAAGAGTATGTATTAAACACTCTTTTGTTCAAGGATTTCGACGATTCTAAAGAATGTAGTAACTCGGAAGTGAATATGTTAGATTCGACGGATAGCATGAAAAATTATTATTCGGGAAGTACTACCGAGTCCAGCCAAAATTCCGAAGGTGACTATGAAAGCAACGATTCATGCCCAGATGTCTGCAACCATTCTGATTCACTTTCAACTTCTTCACCAACATATGACGAACAGATGAAAATATTGCACATAGTTGAACTTAACGATTCATTACGCAACAAGGAGGGGGCTGGACTGTACTTGTTATCGTACTCATATGGCTCTCCAGCGTTTACGCAATACAATTATAGTAAACACTCTGATTCCAATTGGCTTCTACCTACGCCACAAACAATGAAAAAAACCGTTTATTATAGATCAAGCAAATGCATTTGCGTTCCCAACGAATCGGAACCGTGCTTCACAATTTTTCAGGCCCCACTCCCTGATGTTAATATATCTTGGCTTCATAAATTCAAATCACAAGAGTTTTTAACAATGCTTCCTATCTTAGATATACGCATGCAGAATATTTTGCAAGCTTTTCAAGAGAATTCGCATATCAAATATGAAGAGAGTGCGGATCTCTGTATTGATGTTCCGAAGGAGCATTTCATAAAGGTTTTCCCACCAAATGTAGCTGTGAGTTCGCAAGATGAGGAAGGAAGCCAAGAAATTGTTGATGTGAACGCATCGAAGACGACGTTAAAAGATCAAATTTCCTATGAATTGGCAGCAATCAATAATCCAATGAATTTAACTAAAAACAGTATTACATTCGTACTTCATCTACTTAATGTACGTAGAGCCTATTATGATCCATCATCTAATGTTCCTCCTTTGGAGCACAGTACGTATTGGTTAAAGAAACTTAAACCGATAGCTCGAGCCCCACCAACGCAATATCAAGGCATAAGCTGTTCTTCAGCTGTAGCTCAAGAACTTTTAATGAGAAAAGCCCGCTGCATACGTATAAAACCGGTTTCTACCTCCAAAGTACATATGCCCCGCAATCCCGCTCGGTGCCATGAACAAAACTGTGAATGCATGATCTTGGTTTTAAATTGCAGGACGCATTTACCCATGGAAAACGTAACTCCGTTTCAGCCCAAAAGGTTCTTTCTCGACTTCCGTTTGACCTATTGCGGTATTACGGATTGTAATCTTTTATACTTGATGCATGATAAGATTACTAACTTAAGTAGCACTCAGTACAAAGATCTCTTACCGCTCTTAATTATGAGTTCACGCTTAAATCTCGCACAAATGTATTCAATGAATGAACATGACTATCACGATTGTATCGCCATAGCTAAGTCCACCGAATTTTGCTTAATCTGGATTGCAAGAATAGCGCCAGAGGAATTTCCCATATCAGTTACCTTTACTGTGTGGGCTGATAAAACTCAAATACCCAAATGTCACATGGTATACTCAGGCGAAGCGTACTCAATACGTAAATCCCAACAAAACATTGATGTTTGCAAAAGTGGCAGAGTGCTTTCGCTATCGTCACTAGAAATGGATTTTCTGACCCAAGGTGGCAAACAATTTCTTTATTTTGCAGCTTGCCGTCCACTAATCAAACGCCTGCGTACATGTTTGGCTTGCGGAAATTGCTTAAGGTCTTAAAAAGCAACGTGTATCCTTTGCCTTCGCTTGTTATCGTATTCGTTTCTGTAATATAAAAATAAGGAAACGCAATATCAAAAAAAAAAAAATAATACATATATATATTTTTTCTGGATGAGCAATATCATTGTCTAAATGCCTGTGAACAAACCTACCTGTGAAGTATTTATTTGTGATCTCTTTCATGCAGCACCAACATTTTCTTAGACTTCCTCTCAAATCATTTTCAAAAGCATTATTGCCGGTTGACGATGCATGAGCGAAACGTAAAAGATAGCAAAACTGAAGGCATGTTACCTCACTATCGAAGACACTTCGAATTGTTCATCGATGCATTTAAAAAACTCTATATATCCCCCTTTTCCCCTAAGGGCTTTTTACTACGTTATAAAACAGTACATCAACAGTTATTCTTTGTTAAAGTATATATTTTTTTTAAAAGTTTGTCCGTTTATAGCGTATAACGGTATCTGAAATTGTGTTGATCAACGGATAAACAAACGAAAATAACGGACTTTACGTTAATACACCAATGCCATTCTTGGTTGTATTTGAATTCCTCTCTTGGACATCTTATACTGTTGCACACCAAATTTGCACCGTTTAAGCAAAGAGCCCCTTTCATTCCTCTCTAAGCACAATATTGTTCTACGAACTTTTTTTTTATTGAATCTGAATTATTCGGTTTTCTGTTATTTTTATTAATTGTAGGAAACACCGTTTTTCTACCCTACAGTGTTTTGCTTAGGCTAAATGTTAAAAATTCGCAATTTATATCTTCCCAACCCAGCTGTTCTGGATGCGGAAAATGACTCTATGTAATTAAAAAGATATAAATCCAAACCAAACAGAATAGGATTTGAAACCATAACGAAAGGAAATTTACCATTACCATAATCCATTCCCCTATCAACCTTATCTACATAAATTACGTATTGTCCATCGGAGTGAATTAAGGAACAATCAACACACACAATCAAATAATTTATTCTAACTTTCTTCGAGCAATTTGCTAAACATTTTCGTCATTCAATTTCGTTTTCTTTTTCCTTTACCACAACCCATCTAAAATTATTTTGAAAATCTTTTCGTTTTAATGTTAAATAAATCCGCCTGAGTGGCCGAATAGGCAAGAGTCTCGAATAGCAATTCAATGGTCGTGGGTTCAAATCTCAAGTGCGGGAGAGTTTTCAATAATAATAATAATAATAATAATAATATTAATAAAAATAAAGCCCAAAGCCTTAGATTGCTAGTGCTGTAAGGCTTTGAGTCTTAGAATTTATTCTCTGGCTAAATTTATATAATAATAATAATAATAATGTTAAATAAGTTTGTTTTCTTCATCTACTTCTTCTTCTTCTATAAGTCAGCAAATTAACAACAGATGACTCGCTGGTTTGAGTAGAAAAGGTTCAATGCAAACATGAGGGTCTTTGTTTGAATCTTAATAAAGTTGGCAGACGACTTAGTTTATAAGTGTATACAAATTTATATATAAATGTTATGCGTGTTACAACATCCGCCACGTAACTTGAATGAATGTTATCGTTCCTGAGCTGCAAGTTAATTTTCTTGCTTTATTTTATATTTCGACTTTTGAGGCGAAAGTCAGTCTCATTACGTAAACACTTATTTGAACCTGGCCCATTGTCCAAACATAAAATTTTTTTTACTATTTTGTACTGCTAGGGAATACATATTTAAAAAAAAAATTACTCCAGTAGACAAGAAATTTAAATAACTTCAACAACTTCAAAAACATAGCATCTTTAATATTACATGTTTTCCATAGAAGGAAGGATACAAAGAACAATATGCAAGAACATTATATTCGGGCAAGCCCGACCGTTGAGTACCTTACACCACATTGTCTAACGCAATTCTTATTTTTATTCTAGAATACAAAAATTATATAAAAACGAAGTTTTCACGTGCGCATTTATGGGAAAGCTGTCCCAAAACGCAGTAAATTTACAAAGTATGGATTTAAAGGCTGCTTAGATGATATGCTCGGCTGTATTGAAAGCTCTACCGCACTTGAGATTTGAACTCGCAACCATTGAGGTGCTAGTAGCAATCTTTTACCTGCACGGCAACTCATGCCGCTAAAATATATCTTTTATTTCAACATAAATTCGATTTGAAAGTGCAGAACATATACCGGTTCTTATTTCCTCACTTATTCACCTCAAATGGGAGGCCTCTAGCGAAACGCCGACACCGTCGTCAAAATAAGTTTGCCTTGATCCAGGAAATCAAAAATTTACTGCCATAATTTTCATGTGGTAGTAGATCTTACGAATAAAATATTTATATGTGTATACCCAAAAACATATATATATATAGATTAACTCATGCCATTTCATTCACGCTATGCTTGTCTTTTTAGTCTATGAACAGTTCTTCATTTTATGCGGGCTGACGAAAATAAATGCGGATTGCCTCTATGCGTCAAATCACTTCAATAAATATTAGGAATATTTCAATAATCGTTTATTGTACACCAAGGTGTCGCAAGAACAAAAAAAGCACAACAAGAAGTTACTTACCATCAGGAACACTAAAATTCGTAGCAAACTACTCCTTTGTGTTGGCATTAATGCCTCACAGAATCCATTCCGCGGAAACTTTTTTCGTACGTGATTAGCTCCCTTGACTCATTGCTGGCAATATAATAATTAATTTATAGTTATATAACGAATGAAACTACCTCATTTAAGTTCAACTCAATTCTTGCCAATACTACAAAATTGAAAACTTTAATCTACTTCTTTTTATTGAGAGTTTCCAAATGATATTTCTTACTAGGCGTATGTGCATATCATGCAAGAAAATTACACACTATTCAAGTATCAAAATTTAATTTTGTTTTTCAGCTGTTTTTGCTAAATAAATGAATATTTAACAAAGCGAAAATTATCCTTGAACTCTGTGATTACTGCCCAGGTGGAGAAATTTTTTAAGCGATTCAAAAAAATTAGTTACAAAGAGCTGTACTTCTAAATTACCTTTAAGAGGATGTGTAGATTCTAGATTCAAGCTTTTAAACAAAAAAATTTATGATCCCAAATTCTGCATTTTTATTTTTATTGTTCTAAATCATAGGCTGCATATTAATATTGTTATCCTTTTACCATATTCTCTAATTACTTCACCAAATGTCGTACTACCATATGTTACATTTCACCAAAATTAAGTACTATCATAACAAGTCTGTTTTTATGTTTGGTATTATTAGTACTACTGCTATATACTGAAACTTCCAGAATTTGTTCGTATAAGTTAACGTCATTAATAATTTTCAGGTGTAATCGAATTATATGATCCTAAAAGCAATTTGCAATATATTATATTTATAATTTTATAACGCTTCGAAGGCCACATAAAGTGCAAATATTTTTAACCAACTCGACATCGGTATGACTTAGTTTTGTCGAAGTTCATTGCTAATCCGTACACGATCTTTATTTGTGTGCGTCAAACAGCAATGACAAAATCAATATGTTCGCTTGCAGATATAAAACAAACGTGATTTAGGTAACATTGCACATGGTGCGTTCAGAAGCACTGTTTAAATAAATAACACACGTAAACAAGCACTTGTGTCATTTTTCAGTAAAAAAGACAACAACAATAACGGGAGCGTCGTGTATTGAGCAATTTTTAATTCTTATTCTTGCATTTATTCTTATCGTTCTATAATTGTAAATTATAAGAGAAGCTTTATTTAATGTGTATCGCGGATATCAGGGAACGTTTCTCTATTTAAGTCGAAATTGGAGGTGCATCACAAGAATAAAGCTAAACGTTAAAGCATAAACGTGGCAATGGTGGCCATTGCATTGTTGAGTAAATCGGATCAGGAGTATTTGCAAAAATGTGCAACACAATTGCATTTTGCTTACGGTATAATCATTGGCCAGGTGGGCTATTGTGTTTTTGATTGTGGGCTAAAAACGATTAAACGTCATCACGTATTGTTTGTTTGTCGTATATGTTATTAATATTAGAAAGCTGAACCTGGAAAGTATGTCATTGTACATTTGGCTAAAAATGGCGATGAAGATGTTGATCTGCCGATGCCCACTGATGACAGTGGTTTAGGTCATGGTCCTCATAAAGTGGAACAAATTGACATGCAGGCTTTAACGAATCAAATGATAAGTGCTTTCAAAATGATACCCGGCTCATTTGATGTTTTAGGTAAGTAAAGCAAGGCAGTAGAAGGATTTTTATAACCGCATAGCAATAAAGTACGTTTATGTTAGTTATCAATTTAAAACTAAGCATCGCCGTAGACTCAAGCCCGTCCCTCTCTTCGTGTCATTTATCGTTGTGAGTTGAGACTTGTCCGTTGTAGTATTCATAATTAATTTAGTAAAGGTTCAAGTTTCGACACAAAGCGAGAGAGGCTTTGCTACTTATTACATAGTTGTATAGTAGAGTTTTCTTTTGTACAAAAAATTTTGAAATATCCAATACAGACTCAACAAACCGTACATTAGTTTAAAAGCTTGAAACGTCAGCTAACTGATATTGATGCGTTTACTGTCGCAAACTGTCAGATAGAAAACTTAAGAAATAAGAAGACTATATTCGGCTGAAATAAAATCTTGTATGCATCACTTCTACCCCAAAAAAGATTAAGAAAAAACGTGGAAAATTCACTTTTTGCATTTGCCGCCCCCATGGATGGGTGTAGCATAGTTTTTTCCCTTTTTGTAGAATATAGGTGAAAATACTTATGGTGTATCTATTGAGTAAAATACACACAAAGGAGGGGTGTTCTTAGCTGATGTTGCTTTTTAGACGTGCCCTTCGATCGAATTCGATGGTTTTATAATACTAGTCTGTGCGCAAGAGCTCTCAATCTTTTTGCCAAATTTTAAGCAGATGGTCTTGTTTCTTTTTACGCTGAAGCGAGTGTGCATGACAGAGTACACAGACGGACATGTTTGAATCGATCCAAAATTTTATGTTTATTAGCCATATACATATATACGTTATGGAGTCTTTGAAACTTCCTTATCGGTGCTAAAAATGTTTTGCTAACAGAAATGGAAAACAATCAGCCGCAAATGTGAACGCTTTTAATTATATAATTGTTAAAAGATATCTACCTAAAACTTAATAAAATCTATTTAAAAGTTTAGTGAAGAAATGATGAACGCGATGGGTTCGCCCTAAGATTCGCACTAAGGTTATAATAATTTTCTTATTTATTTCCCCATTATTTATATATATATTTTAGTTTGGCTTTTCTTATTTTAGGCGTCTTCGTAACATCTGTTAATGCAGAAATCATTAATGAACATTCTGCAGAGTTTAAATCTGCCAAAAGACTGTTATTTGATGTGCATAAGTAAGTGGAATAGAAATCGAAAAGGAATAAGAATTGAAATTTCTTTCTTTTTTCATATTTCATTTCATATTAGTTTACTTAAACAAGGTAGTGCTTCGATTACATTAAAAGAGGAACCGAATACGGAATATTTGTATTTGGCATATTCCAGTTCAACAAAGACAGCAGTTTGTAAAATGTACAATTATGTCTCAAAGTAAGTACATTCAATATATTTACAATCAAATACAATTCTTATTTATTTGAAATAGGTTTAAGTTGTTTAATATTGAATATTTAAACAAATTTATGTTTCACAATGTGCACAATATATAAAATCTATATGTACTCCACTCCCTTCTTTTTTCTTTTCTTCCTTTTTATCTCGCTATCTTTGCCTCTATTATCTATTATCTAAATTTATAGTTTCTTGTAACTGTTCAGCAATATATGGTGATAGACTTAATAGATAATTTATTTATGTATGTAAAACTATACTGTTATTATACCCACCACTGTAAGATGGGGGTATATTCATTTTGTTTTCTTTTTCATAATATATACTTGATCAGCGAGAAATTCCGAATTGATTTAGCCATGTCTGTCCGTCTGTTGTTTGTGTAGTGTTTGCTGTTGGCGCACTCCTGGTTGCAAAAATGAACATACTGGCTTCAAATTTCGTAGAAACATTGCAAGTTTTTAAGCGCAGGTTGGTATTGAAAATGGCTCAAATTGGTCCTAGCAGAAGCGCACAGTTTGAGGGGGTTTGAGGTTTTGTAAGCATTTATCATAAGGTAAACAAAACAGAATGCTTAAAACTATTTTGTACACTCCTCAAATGAAGATATATTATCTGCCGAAAAATGGGTTAATTTTAAAATGAATATGGTAGACAACGCGACCTGGTGGATTAATTTTTTCTCAATAATACCGGCGATATTGATATCAAAGAAAAGAACTTGGACAGTGGAGTGCAAAAAGCATAGTGGTGGGTATGCGAGATTCGGCCCCCGCCGAATATAACTTTCTTACTTGTTGTTTTTTTTTCTAAAACGAGCGTGTGTATTTTTTGGGTTTATTTGCTTAAAACTTGTTCCAATGGAATTTGCTAAAATGTTTAAGAGAAAACCAAGGGGTTTCTATATCTTGATCCAACCGTTTGATTACATCGGAGATCTGTGTATTAAAGGCAGAAATTAAATAAGAACATTCTATAATTTTCCCGTTTATTAATTCATTTGTTTACGCACATAACATATTTATATTATTAACGCCTCTGCATTAATCCGTAGTGAAAATTAAACACTCTTTAGATGGATATTAATAATAAATAGAAGAACCAACTTTAGCAAATTGCATATATCGCAATTTTTTCGAAGAGCTTTGTCTCTTCAGGAGCTTTCTTGGTTGCTTATTACTAGAAAACGTAAGATTTTTTGAGAAACAAATCAAGACAGATATGTAGCGAGTGCCCTACAATTTCGTACTTAACCCGCAACAATTTTTAACGAGGCGCTAAAAAATTATGGAACTCTACGTTTTTCGATCGGATTACGCCCTAGGAGAATAAAGTTTCCCCTTTTATTTCTTGTCATTTTTTTTTTAATCTATTCATTAGTAAAATGTTGCTTCAATAACAAAAGTCTTTTTTTCTGAGAATCTTGGAGGCACAAAATTGTGAATAGTTTCTAGTCGATCTTCATTCGGTTCATGCGGGACGTTATTGATTGCGAAAATAAAATGATTATGAAAGAAACATTAACTAGTTAACACCGAGCATCGTTCACAGCAAATAATTAACGTCCACCACGCTCTGTGGCAATCAAAGGAATATGTAAATTATTGTCTCCCAAGGTAAAACGTCAACACGTACTAGTAAGTAGTGAAAATAAACGTCCATAACGTATCCGAAATATAGACAACATGGTGTGCAATCGAAAGATGGCAACCAGAATTTCTCAAATACTTGAAAATTATCGTATGTATATAAGATTTATCTGTAATAAACATACAGACATTAATTAAGCAAGTGACCACATAAAATAGACATCTTTCAGTATAACTTGTTGTAGAGATTAAATATTAAGAAATAAATTTGCAATTATTGCTGGTTAATTCTTCTATGTTAAGCGCTATTAAGAACCGAAAAAACTTTTGAGTTCACTATCATGTCAAATGTTTGATTTTTAAGTTTCGAATAAGTTAAGTATAGATATATTATTTTTCGCCGCTCATTTTAGTAGAACAAACGGTGTTCAATAGGTGTCCCCGAAGTTTTTATTATTTACAAATCTTTTTTTTTTTTTTTTTGTTTCATTTAGTTACGTTTCTTTCCTGCAATCAATATAATCATCCTTTGCATGTGATATTCTATAGATTTCTATATAGCGAAAGCGAGAATAAACTGAAAATAATTCTTAAGTCATTTTAAAATATAAATGAATTGAATTTTAACTATATTTTCTATTTTGAATCTATCGAAATGAACAGGGAATGCAAGAAAACCTACTTTACAGCACATATTAAATGTGTTTTATGGTAATTTTTTAAAAATAATAAATAAAAACAATTTTCTCTCGATTTTAATTTAATTTTGTTACGAAGAATCGTTGAAAAAAGTTTCAAATGTGAAATGAATGATTATAAAAGTGATTGTAAACAGATATTTTAATAATAATTTTTGTTTTTTTTGTTTATTAGTTTGGTATCATTTTTCTGAACACTAAACAAAAACACAAATCTCATCATCAATCATATTCGATTTTTTTTTATCTTAATTTTTTTATTTTTTTTATGTTTGTTAAATTGTTGATAAATGCCTTCTTAAATATCTTGAAATATTTTTATTATACCCACCACCGGAGGGGGGG